>CM034155.1:480941140-481010972 GCA_019776745.2 Taxus chinensis | reverse complement strand
CTTTTTGGATGATTGCTTGATCTTTGGGAAAGGCTTGGAACTTCATACTTGGAAAAAGCTCTACCATGGAGAGGTAGGAGCTTCACCTTAGTTTAAATTATGTTATTTGTTTTATTGTATGTGTGTATATGTTGTGTTGAATGTTGTTGTCTCTTTCAAATGTATGTTGGGTGTGGGTAGAATGCCTAAGTTGGGAGTAGGAGGAGACTATGGGGAGTTTTTATTGTAGGGAGGCATAAGAGATCACTTTCTTGTGGATGGATTTTGGGTTGGGTGCCCCATCTAGTATGATAAATTCTTGCATTTATTCTTGTTCTTATTATGAGGGATCCATAAAAGTTTTGTAGGGAGGAATAAGAGTTATGGAGGTATAAGGGGTACTTGAGGGAGGCATAAGAGGTTTAAGGGGAAATTTTTATTTGCATTAGAGTATTTTGGGTGGGCACCCATTCCCATTGGGAAGCATAATGGCCTCCCCATAGTTCTTACTCTTTTGGCTTCTTGATAAGCCTTGTTCTATTGTTGTTTTAAGTGATTTTATTCTTGTTGAGTTGTTGTTGTGTTTGTATGTAAATTGAATGAATGTGAAATTATTGGTTAAGTTTTGTGGAAGCTAGTAGTTGTCATGAGTTTAGATCTTCTCCCATTGTAATGTCGTTGGGACTCGGGGGCCAATGGGGAGGATGGATTATCCTCTCCATTGGGTATCTTGGTTGGGTGGAGAGCGTTGCCTCTCCCCCTATTTTGTTGTGAATCAAGAAAATTATTGGAAAAGCTACCTTGTTGGTGTTCAAAGTATTGGAGTATTGTTGGTGACCATGTGAAACTTGTATTTTTACCCACTTAGAGTGGAAGAAATTGTAATAATGCATTCATTCTTGTATTCACATTTTGTATGGATTCTCACTTCAAGTGGAGGAAATTGTAATGACTATATAAAAGAAAGTTGTAATCCAATTGTTGTTATTGTTATTGTATTGCATGTGGAAAGAAGAAAGAATGTTACTGTAAAGTTAGTTTTCCAATAGAAAAGAAAGTATTTTCTTCTCGTTGAAATATTGAATGTATTGTGAGAAAAATAGTGTTTGTATTGAAAGATTTATCTATTTTATAATGGAAAAGAAAGTATATTTTCATTGAGTATTTATTTTATTGTAAATGTGAGAAAGAAGAAAATGTAGAGATTGTTAGAAGTTGAATTTGTATACAAAATATCATTGTATGGAAAATAAAGTTAGTATGGTTATTTAAATGAATGAACATTGCAGTAAAATGAAAGAGGAAAATAAGTTAGATTATGTTTCATTTGGAAAGCTGATTTTATATAAGGAAATGACAAGTAATGAAATAGATTTATTTTCCCTTCTTGTTCTTGTAATGGAAGAAAGAATCTAGTTAAACAAATAGAAATTATTTTTATAAGTAGATGAATTTTATTAGAAATGGAGATACTTTAAAATGACTAGACTTAACTAACAAATGAGTAAATGAGCAACAAACCTCAATTCTAGAGCCTTAAAATGAACAAAGACAACTTAAAATGCATTTTTATACACCCTTTAGTAACTTTAATTTTTTGTAAAATTCTCAGCATTAAGGTTATGTTTTTTCTTAAATAGGACTTCCACCCTGTGCAGAATGATGGTCCCGTAACTGACGCTCAGGTAGTAGCAGCGGTCTCAAAACCACTGCCCAGTCAGGTGGAGGTCCTGTGTTTGTCACCTAGGTAAGGCGGAAGTTTCGCAACTGCCACTCTAGAAGGTGACGGTCCACTGTTTATCACCTTGACAGGGAAGCGGTCCCAGGACATCCAGCCTACTCTGGCGGATGGTTCTGTCACTTATGACAAAATTCTGCAGACCCGCGTCTGTGCATGAAATTTAACCTATTTCACTAAATTCGAAGTTGTGAAATTTAATCTATTACTACCAGCAAGTAAAATAAAGAGAAATTCTTAGATTGGGATAACAAAACACACAAATTGGTGAAACTAAAAGCATTATTTCATTCATAACAAAGGGGGTAAGGTTTGCACCAAATTTAAACCCAATACACCAAAATCTTGGAATGAAAACCATATTGGAGGAGGAAATCCCTCCCAATCTTCAAATGAAATAGATTACATAAATAAACTAAATCTAAGCTAATCCTAGACTAAATATTCTTGTAAAATCCTTCATGGCTTCTTCCTCTTTGCCCGCATGGCTTCCTCTTCCTCAACCTGCAAATCTAAGAAAAAAAATGAACCAAATGAGAAGATTAGAATGAGAAAAGGTTTTAATAGACTTGTTATCCAAAATTCACCCCCCCTAGGGTAATTTTGATAACATTCATCAGAATTCTCAAGCCCCAGGAAAATTGATTGATTCAGGGCAAAAATCATGTTTCTAAGGTCCCCTCAGATTTTTTCTAACTCCCCTGACCAAAGAAGAAAAGAGAAAGTTCTAAGAAAATGCGAAGAAGTTGAGGAAAGCAAGCTTGGGAAAGGAAAAATCATGAAAAATGGCTAAGTCCTAGTCCTCGCAATAGTCGGGATGTGAGGGACATTTGGGCACGAATTGGCCGAAAGGCCGCTAGGCAGTCTGCAGGGAAAAGGAATAGCCGGGCCGTTGGGACGCGTGGGACGTGGAAAGCCGGTTCGGCTGAAAAGGAGAACTTTCACACTAAGCAGTTCGGGACATTTGAGTCGTGAGGATGCGAACCGGCCGAATCAAGCGAATCGGAAGAATTTGTCCCAAACAGTCCGGGACAAAAGGGATAAAGGGACACGGAAGACGTAGATAGCTGAAAAAGCTGAGAACCAATCAGATCATGACGTGTGTCACCACCAGAAAAGGGACAAGGAAGCCCATTTCGGGCGGATCGAAAGTTTTTGTCCCAGACAGCACTGGGACATCTGGGAGAAATGGATGTAGTGGACGCAAAAATCCAGTAGGCCCAAGAACCAACCAAATCATGACACGTGTCACAAGGGAAAAAACTCCAAAAGTCAAAGGGCGAGTTTTGAAGGGTCAGTCCGAACCAATCAGAAGAGGACATGTGTCCTATGGAGCAAGGAATGCAGAGCTCGGGGAGGAGTTAGAGAATTTTTCAAAAAGTTCCCCCAAAAAACTAAAAGCAAAGGTCTGCCCCATGCCCCCTATCGACCAATCAATGCATGCCACGTGTCCCAAGTGGTGGGGGTGCAGAGGAAAAGTGAAAAATGTTCCAAATCATCAAAACGTCAAAGTTTTCAAGGAAAACCCACGGGACAGGGAAGGAGAGAGAATAACGCATCCAATCAGCGCTTAACATGTGTCATCCAGGTAGCAGAGTGCGGGAGAAAATTTAAAAAATCTGTTCCGCCTTTTTTGTGCTCTAAATATTCAGATCTCCATATCTTTCGATCCATAGCTAAGATTTGCACGTTCTTTATATCAACAGAAAGCTCATGAAATTCAGTTTGGAGAGAGGAAATCAAGAAACGTCTCTGGCACATAGTAATGGCTAGAACTGACGTTTCAACAATCAATTTTAATGTAAATGGGTCGCATTCTTCTTCAGCACGGCCAGAACTGACGTTTCAACAACTGATTTAATGCACATGGGTCGCATTCTTCTTCAGCATGGCCAGAAGTGATGTTTCAACCACCGATTTTAATGAAGAATGCGTTTTGGTCAATGGTTGGGCTGCTTGCACGTTTTCCTACATTTTCTCTCTCCTGTGTTCGACCCATGCATTGTAAAAAGCTAGATTTGGCTCATTTAAAGAAAAAAGACATTACAAGTTGTTCATCTTTTACCTCTGCCCTCCCTTCTTTTCTTCTCTAGGGTTGAAAATGGAGCTCAAACCTCCTCCCTTGCTCTATAATGGTGTTTTTGCCTTTTACTATTGAAATGATGTTCTATGCAAACTTCTGGAGCAATAAAACGTGTTTTGTGATGTATTTGTCCATCCTTGCTCATGTTTTCTTATTTTCTTCTTGCCTTTCTTCATTGCAAGTTTGGAGCTGTGTTCATGGAGTTTTGGGACATTTTCTGTGTGAAATCTATCCTTGGGCCTGTGATGCATCTGTCCATCCTTCCCATCGCTCACCTCTTCTTGTTCTATGGCAGTTTTGATAGATGTTCAACATTTTCCTTCTCTAGTGTATCACCGTTTTAGTGTAGGCTTTTGCTGTTTTTCCCTTTTCTCTCTCTCTCTCTGTCTCCTTGGCATGGTTATACTAGGATTAGATTAGCTTACCTATATAGGAATAGCTTGTGGCAGGTAGTTTAGGAAGAGGAACCAACCTTCTCTAGAGATTCCTTTCTCATTTCTGTATGAGTCCCACACTCAAAGAAAGGATTCAATGTTATGCAATCACACTGGATGCTAGTATGATCAACCTAGAAATTTGATCAACATCTAGGGGTGCTGTGATTTTGCACTAATAGTTTTGGCATGCTCGGTGGGACCTTAGAGGTCTTCCACTTCATCTTTGCAGGTTGGTGTGTTCCTGTGAAGATTTCAGCCTTTGGAGGCACTTGCAAACACATCTGGCGACTCCATCTGATCAGCAACCCATTTTTGAAGTTGCAGACCTATTTTTCATCCATTCCCATCCATCCTTCTTTCCATCCCCTTCATTATTTTCCATTCCATGAAGTTGTGCAATCATGACTTTATTTCCATGATGGAACTCACATTTTCAACAATAGCAGCAATGTTTCCCGCCTCCAACATGTTTTTTAAATCCTCCAAATCAGCATTTTGAACAAATTCAAAATCAGCGTGCATACCCATATGAGCAGCAATGCCAAGATCAGTTTGGCTATGGAGCCTTCCAAGAGAAAGAGTATGCATATAATGAAGACAATCAGATGCAAGATGTTGGTCTGTTGGAGAAAATCTAAAAGATGGAGGTAAAGATGGTGCAGTCCAGAGCAACAGCTCAAATGAGAGCTTTCAGAATTGGTTGCAGGACTCCTTGTCCATGGGGAGGCCCTTTTCCAAGACACTTCAGCCCTCAGGAGAAGTTGGAGTTCATGATGAAGATGCTCCCCCATTGCTTGCACAAGTGGACATCAAGAAATAGAGGCCTATGACACTTGTTGTTGAACAACCTTGTCAATGGGTAAGTTCTACACCATCATCATGCCTTTTTCTCTTCCTCATTACTCAAGCAGCACCATCTCATTTGGAATGTGCAAATTCTAAACTCCCCATCTGCTTTCCCCAAATGTTGAATCCCATGTCTCCACCTCCTCAGTCTTCCACCACACCTCAATTCTTCTTTCCTTTTTCCTTCAAAACAGTCATCCCCTCCACAAGAGCTAAAAGAAATACGATCTCCCCCAAAGAAACAAGAGGTTTCTACCTCCTCTACCACCACAAAAAATTTCCAAATCAATTGAGTTACATCCCATCCCTCCTCTTGCATTCCCAATTCTATGTGGGGAAGAAGAAATTGCAAAAAATCAGCCATGAAGGACAACAAGAAGAGGAGCCCAATAGAAAAGAAATGACAGACAACTTGAGGGTTTGGGCTGTCAAATTTGGGATGACAAAGATCCCCTTGATGGTTAAACCTATAGAAGAGGCTGGAGGTTGGAGAACAAATGGTGGTTAAGACTAATTTAGTGGCAGCAGAAGAAGAGAAAAAAGAAGAATCAGATCAGCAATCAGTTTGCTCAGAAAGTAGTGTCCATGTTGGCACTCTATTTGAAGGGAATGCTGATTCAATTCAAGTTACACAATCAGCCATAAAGGAAGAAAGTCTCAGAAGAAGATCTTGCAGTCCCAACTTGTCCTCTAGAGCAGTCAGATTGAAGAGTTTGACTTGAAAAACTTCACGCTGGAGGAAGAGTCAATCAAGAGCAAGATTGTCTTCAAACATTGGAGGAAGGAGAAACTGCTCCAAATCCAAAATAAGAGGAGCACATTCTAGTTGTGGAGGAGAAAATTGTAGATCCAAGGGCTTTGAGCACAAAGTAGGCTACAGGAGAACCTTCAGTTCTTCTTTCTACTTCACCTCTCTCAAGTTCTAGTACTGAAGAGGAGTTTGATCTCTCAAACTCAATGTTGGAGGGTGAAAGAAACCATGGTGGTCAAGTTACAGATCAAGAAGACACCATGGAGGAAGTGGAGCATTTGCAGCAGGACAGCCATGAGGTAGTTTATCTGTCATATTTGGAGGACTGTTTTGATGGAGAAGAGCGGGTTGAGTTTCCACCATTCTCTCTTTCATCATCCACATTCCAAACACTTGAGTCTGCTGTCATGAAGGAGAACATTCATTTTCAGCAGCCTGCATCTTATAGCAGCTCTTTGGAACCAAGATTGGAAGATTTTAATATTTCATGTTCTTCATTGGAGGAATAGAGAAGGGACAGAGGAATTTCACCATTGCTTCCACACCATCCATTCAGGAGGGCCTACAAGAAGACTCCATTTTTGGAGTTGAAAATCAGAGCTATTGGGCATATCAAATGGACCATACCTTGCCCAATCAGGTATTTGGCTTCATTGGAGCCAAAGGAGAAGTCACAACCAGTCATGCTTGCTTCTAAGCATGAGGGTGAGCTACAAAGTACCAAAGATCAGCTGTCATACCTCTTCAATTTAAATGCATAACAACTAAAAGAGGTATTGAATTCACCTTCAGCTGATACCTTGATGATCTGGGTGGAAGACCAGCTTCTTGTTGATTTTCCATCTCATCCTAATCAGCCATGATCAACTGCCAAATCAATTGCATGGCTGCCACTTTTGAGAAAGGGAAGCTATTTCTCACAACCAATTATAGGGTTTGTTTAGCTTGCCTTTGCTTCCAGTTAGAGTAGAGTAGGTAGGCTTGCTTTTAGCAGAAGAAGTGCTTGTGCACACTCTGCATGTTCCATTTGGAGCATGTATGATTTTCAGTTCTGTACATAGTTTTTGTGGTGCTGGTTTTGCTCTTGCACAGTCCATTTCAGTGGCATTTTGGTGAGAACAACTCTAAGTTCAATGGATTCAAGTAACTCAGAGAGGATATTTTCAAAGTTTAGATCAGTTATAGGTTACAACTCATGACTCCATGCCCAATGGATGCTTCAGGCAACTAGTAACTTCATCTAGCAGGTAGATGACCCTAGTGAGTCGCCAAATTGTTATCCAAAATTCACCCCCCCAGGGTAATTTTGATAACATTCATTAGAATTCTCAAGCCCCAGGAAAATTGATTGATTCAGGGAAAAAATCATTTTTCTAGGGTCCCCTCAGATTTTTTCTAACTCCCCTGACCGAAGAAGAAAAGAGCAACTTCTGAGAAAATGCGAAGAAGTTGCAGAAAACAAGCTTGGGCTAGGAAAAATCATGAAAAATGGCTAATTCCTAGTCCTCGCAACAGTCGGGACGTGAGGGACATCTGGGCGCGAATTGTCCGAAAGGCCGCCAGGCAGTCTGCAGGGCAAAGGAATATCCAGGCCGTTGGGACGCGTGTGACGTGGAAAGCCGGTTCGGCTGAAAAGGAGAACTTTCACACTAAGCAGTTTGGGACATTTGAGCCGTGAGGACGCGAACCGGCTGAATCGAGCGAATCGGAAGAATTTGTCCCAAACAGTCTGGGACAAAAGGGATAAAGGGACGCGGAAGACGCAGATAGCCGAAAAAGCTGAGAACCAATCAGATCACGACATGTGTCACTAGCAGAAAAGGGACAAGGAAGTCCATTTCGAGCGGATCGAAAGTTTTTATCCCAGACAGCACTGGGACATCTGGGAGAAATGGACGTGGTGGATGCAAAAATCCGGCAGGCCCAAGAACCAACCAAATCATGACACGTGTCACAAGGGAAAAAAGTCCAAAAGTCAAAGGGCGAGTTTTGAAGGGTCAGCCTGAGCCAATCAGAAGAGGACATGTGTCCTATGGAGCAAGGAATGCGGAGCTCAGGGAGGAGTTAGAGAATTTGGCAAGAAGTTTGCCCAAAAAACTAAAAGCAAAGGTCAGCCCCGCGCCCCCTGTTGACTAATCAATGCATGCCACGTGTCCCAAGTGGCAGGGGTGCAGAGGAAAAGTGAAAAATGTTCCAAATCATCAAAAAGTCAAAGTTTTCAAGGAAAACCCTCAGGAAAGGGAAGGAGAGAGAATAACGCATCCTATCAGTGCTTGACATGTGTCATCCAGGTAGCAGAGCGCATGAGAAAATTTAAAAAATCTGTTCCGCCTGTTTTGTGCCCTAAATCTTCAGATCTCCATATCTTTCGATCCAGAGCTCGGATTTGCACGTTCTTTATATCAACGGAAATCTCATGAAATTCTATACATGATTATAGGGTCAATATTGCATTTTAGTTCAATTTGGAGAGAGGAAATCAAGAAACATCTCTGGCACGTAGTAATGGCCAGAACTAACATTTCAACAATCAGTTTTAATGCAAATGGGTCGCATTCTTCTTCAGCACGGCCAGAACTGATGTTTCAACAACTGATTTAATGCACATGGGTCGTATTATTCTTCAGCATGGCCAGAAGTGATGTTTCAACCACCGATTTTAGTGAAGAATGCGTTTTGGTCAATGGTTGGGCTGCTTGCACGTATTCCTATGTTTTCTCTCTCTTGGGCTCGACCCATGCATTGTAAAAAGCCATATTTTTCTCATTTAAAAAAAAAATTCATTATAAGTTGTTCATCTTTTAGCTCTGCCCTCCCTTCTTTTCTTCTCTAGAGTTGAAAATGGAGCTCGAACCTCCTCCCTTGCTATGTAATGGCGTTTTTGCCTTTTACTATTGAAATGATGTTCTGTGCAAACTTCTGGAGAAAAAAAACGTGTTTTGTGATGCATCTGTCCATCCTTTCTCTTTTTTACTTCTTTTCTTCTTGCCTTTCTTCATTGCAGGTATTTGTGCATGTTTTAATGTTCATTGCAGGTTTGGAGCTGTGTTCATGGATTTTTGGGACATTTTCTGTGTGAAATCTATCTTTGGGCCTGTGATGCAACTGTCCATCCTTCCCATTACTCACCTCTCCTTGTCCCATGGTAGTTTTGATAGATGTTCAACATTCTCCTTCTCTGGTGTATCACCGTTTTAGTGTAGGCTTTTGTTGTTTTTCCCTTTTCTCTCTCTCTCTGTCTCCTTGGCACGGTTATATTAGGATTAGATTAGCTTACCTGCACTGGAATAGCTTGTGGCAGGTAGTTTAGGAGCAGTAACCAGCCTTCTCTGGAGATTCCTTTCTCATTTCTGCAAGTCCCACACTTGGAGAAAGGTTTCAATGTTGTGCAATCACACTGGATACTAGAGTGATCAACCTAGAAATCTGATCAACATCCAGGAGTGCTGTGATTCTGCGCTAACAAGACTTTCATAAGGATTTTTAGCACTTTGTTGAGAACCCTAGGATCTAGTGGCTAAGATGGATTTAATCCAAGGGTGGAGAATCTACCCTACCTTTTTAAAAGAAGAAATGTATTTTTAAATGTTTAATGTTTAAAATCCTTAAGGGTATGTGTAGATGAATGAGTGGGGCCTTTTAGTTGCCTAGGGGTGTAATGTTTCCTTACCCTTTTAAACCCTAATGTGTGTAGGAAATTTACGAAAGGATCCTTTAGGCTATTAAAGTAATGGATTTATTATTTACCATAAGGTTAACCTAGTTAGGATTGAACTTAATTGAATAGAAGAAAATATCTAATTAAGTGAATTTAAACCTTACTATTTCTCCTATAGAACTATCAATTATTGTACCCTAGAGATAATGGTGTCAACATGTAACTTTCAACTCGACTTGATTCTTCAATCGTAAAACTAAGCTAAGTATCATAAGTAAATTAATGAACCATAAGGGTTAAACACCCTTGTAACATCCTTGTATCGTAAGCTTTTCTTTTAACTTAAACAAAAAAAATTAGTCACATTTTGAAGTTAAGTGTTAGGTTGGAGTGAGTTCATAGAACATCATTTTTGTGAGTGTTACACAAACCATATATCTTCATTCCATGAACATCTTGCAACTCCATAAGCTTTCTTCATCATCAAATTATAATAACAAGAAAGGGGGAGTATGCAACGCTATCCTCCCAACCTATTTCCAATGAGGGTGAGAAGTCACCCTCCTCATTGGCCCCCGAGCCCCAACAATAGAGCAATAAGGGACATTAAGAAAACATGGAAAATATTTACAAAGGATTCCACAACACAAAAAACATACAAACAACTTTTGCACATACAAACAAGAACACAATATCAATAATCCATTTAAAATTTTCTAAAAAAACACAAGGAATTTCAAAAATAAGCCCAAAGGGGACAACAACATGGAGTCATATCCTTATTCCTCCCAAGTAGGAAGAGGGTTCACCGAAGACCTCCAAGTGCAAATTCACAATCACAAATAACTCCTTATTTCTCCCTTGCAAAATGTAAAATGATATAATACCATTTACCTCCATATAGGTGGAACACCTCTCCCACAATCTGTCAACAATAATCCTCACATATTCCATTTTAACTCCACAAGAATGACTCCACTTCCCTCTCCCAACACAATACTTCAGGCCAAAATCTACCGAACCGATACAATTCACAAAACATACACCAATTTACAACACAAAAATATCATAATGTAATATAAGAGCAAGTATGTAAGTAATAAACCCTACCTTGCCATATCCAACATCCAATCTTCAAAATAAAACCCTCCAATTCCGAGCCCAAATCCAAAATAAAGCTTCCAAGATCCAAAGAAAAAATTCCAAGCAATTTCCCCCAAAACCATGCAAGTGTAAAAATGAAACAAGAAAACCCAAAAAATATAAAATAACTCACATAAATAGAAAGTGAGGAGAGGAGGATGAGGTGGCTCCATGTAGGATACCACATCACTTCTCCCAAAATCCACCTCACTTGATCAAACAAAAAATACCAAGACTAATCAATAGGTAAGGTGAGGCTATGAAAAACTTAACTTGTACACAAAACACTACACCATGCCCCAAAGGACACAATTAAAGGAGTTTGTAAGAAAGTGCAAACAATTTCCTCTTTTCTCCTTCAAAACACATAATGAGGGATAAAATTAACCCCTCACATAAAAGGTATGATTGCTAGATGAGGTTAAGAGGTAGGGGAAATCATAACTTATCCCACAAGCCTTTAAAAATGGATCCAAAGTAACAAATTGTTATTTGAAAAGTGAGGTTGAGTGCACAACTTAAAAATCAATGAAATACATAAAAAATAAATAAGATAACAAGGACTATCCAACACATTAAATGCATAAATTTTTACATATAAATTTAGCTCAACCACATGATTAATTAGGTAAATAAAGCACATTACTTAAGCACTAATAAGTGAACGTACATTACAATAAATAAATCACATGCACAACTAAATAAAAAATAAAGGAATTAAACAAACATTCAAATCCCTTGGTAACTTATGAGGCTACCCGTGGAATCTCCTAACAAACAAAAAATCACACATGACATGAAGTTGCTAAGGTGACCTTGTTTCCAATATCCAATATTCCTCCATTGTTAGTTCTCCTAACCCCCTTCTTGTTATCAGGATATAATTTCCTACAACCAATCAAACAATACCGCTTCGACCTTAAGGCCACATCAAATACATTAATAAGTAAAAAAAATATACATATCTTCCCACAACATCATACATGAAGCTATATAATAATCATCAAAATTAGGAATTTCTATCAAATTTTTTTAGTCATTAAGATCTCAATTTTTATAAATCATAAGATCAATAAGATTGTAAGGTTAGTCCAACATCCAAAGATAATCATCAACATAAAAATCTAGAGAATCAATATATAGTGAAACAATACTAGATCATCACCTATCAATGTTTACTAATAGTCCATACCATCTATAAAATAAGTCATCATATTCTAATGATGTCCATCTATCAATGTCTGCTAATAAAAATATAATAATAATCTCCATCCACTAATGTCTGCTAATCAGAATATAAAATTAATTTTCATGTCTCTAGTACATAATTATAAAAATAATAGCAAGATAATGTCGAAGATGATTGGGCACTACATTGCCTCCCCTTAGACTCGATTTCCTCCTCGAAGTCGCTAGAACAAGTGTGGGAATTGATCTCAAAATGGTATGGCATCCTCTCTTGTAGCTGATGTCCCATCATATCAATCCCACTCAACACATACTTGATCAATCTTGGGGCCTCGAAGGCCCAAGGTCTTGCACTCTAAAATGTGTATGGGCTCCACTATCACCTATTCCTACTCCTATACCTGCAACGTAGTCCAATACAATACATGAGATGGATCTGGTATGTATCTCCTAAGAAAACAAACATTTAACACATAATGGATATGAGACAAGTTGAGTGACAAGGCTAAATAGTAGGTTAAGGAACTGATAACCTCCAAGATCTCGAGTGAACCCTCAAATATTAGAGCTAACTTAAATCCTTTCCCATAATGGATGGGTCTCTTATGAGGTATGGCATGAAGAAACACCTTCTTGCCAACCTCAAAATGGTGGTCTTTCTTCCTTTTATCTGTATACTTCTTCTACCTATCTTGAGCTTTCTAAAATCTCTGTCAGATGAAAATGGCCTGCTTCTCCATATCCTATAACATGGTTAGTCCAAGAGATACCCTATCCTATAACCTATCCCAACTCAATGGATTCCTCTACTCTCTACCATATAATTCTTGAAATGGTTTCATGCCGATGGAACTCTGAAAGCTATTGATTTATGAAAACACTACCAGATATTAAAAAGCATATCCTCTAATATCTGGTTAACCCACTCTATTTGACCATTTGTATCTAGGTAATAAGTTGTATTGAAATTAATCCTCATCCGAAGACCATGTTCTATGTTAGTCCAAAAATGTGAGGTGTATAATGGTTCAAAGTCATAGATAATTGTCTATGGAATCCCATGGACTTTGAAAATATCATCCAAATATACTCGTGCCGATGGACTAGCTATATAGGTGGTCTTCACTGGAGAAAAATGGGCCACCTTTTTCAATCTATGCACCATCACCATGATTACGTCATGGTGGTATCTCGACATAGGTAGCCCCACTATGAAATCCATGGAAATTATGTCCCTTTTTGAATCTAGTATGGCATGAGGATATAGAAGGATAACTGGATGCTAATACTCTAACTTCATCTTCTGAAACTCCCAAAAACAAGACAAAAATCAAGCTATATCTGTCCTAAACCCTCTCCAAAATACTATGTGTCTCAGTGTATCATGCATCTTCTTCACCCACAGATGGGCTGAATAAGGAGCACGATGTGCCTCTACTAGAATGTCCTGTCTCAAATCTCCATCCCTAGCCACATATATCTGACCTCTGAATCTGAGAAATCCTTCTATCTCCAATGTCAATCGCTAAACGTTCCGCTCAAGGGGTCTCTGAGATTCAATCTCTGCTCTAAATGAGTGGTAGAAGTTGTCATGTGGAAGCTGCTACAAGATCCTTGTCCTCAAATCTATATCCAATGTAGTAGACATTTTCCATCCCCTTAACATGTTGAATATCCATATCATACCCACATAGAATCTTCATCTAATATCATTGATGGGTATTAAGATTGGGCTATTGTAAGAGGTGTTGAAGGCTCAAATGATCTATCTTGAGAATGAACCTCCTGCCTAATATAAAATTATGCCACCGAACTAAAGCATGAACCAACATTACAAGCTCAAGGTCATGAGTCGGGTAATTGATCTCATAATCCTTGAGTTTGCAAGACTCAAAGGAAACAACACAACCATCTTACATTAAAAATCCTCATATCCCTACCAATGAAGCATCTGTGCAAAAAAATAAGTCACTATGTGGATCTAGAACCACTAGGATAGGTGCTATGGTAAGGCACTCCTTCAGAGTCCTGAAGGCCTGTTCACAATTATCCGGTCATATAAACTTCTTCCGTTTCCACTACACGACATTGATGGGATGATAAATGCATGAAAAGTCTTTAAAAAATATCTTGTAGTACCCTAATAATCCCATGATGTTTCCTACCTCGGTCACACTAGTCGGAAGTGGACAATAAATAATTTCCCTAATCGTGGAAGGATTGACTGCAATACAATCCCTAGATATGAAATGGTCTAGATACTAAATCTCTGTCTGAAATAAATCACACTTCTCTAGGTTCTCGTAATGTTGTTTCTCTCAAAGATAATGCATAACCTTTCAAAGGCTCTCCTTGTGTTCCTCACATGTGCATGAGTATATCAATATGTCATCAAGAATTACAAGTATGAAGCAGTCCAAAATTTTCCTGAATACCCCATTCATTAAGCTCATGAATACTGCGAGGGCATTTGTCAAAATGAATGGGACAACCATGAACTCATAGTGGCCATATTTCCTGTGGAAGGTTGTTCTATGAATTTATGCCTCCAAAATCTTTATATGATTATATATTGACTTAAGATATATATTGGAAAACACAGTGGCCCCCTTAATCTAATAAATCAAATCTTCAATGTGTGGAAGGGGGTAATTATTCTTGATTATTACTTTCTTCAGATGTCTGTAACCGATGCACAACCTTAAGGAGCCGTATTTATATTTCACAAAAATCATTGGTGCACCTGAAGGAGATACACTAGGATAGATTAGGCCCTTCTTAAGAAGACCCTCCAGTTGCAACTTGAGCACACAAAGCTTAGGGGTAGTCATCATATATGGCACATGTGAGATAGGCTCTATTCCAAGAACCAAATCATTATGAAAATATATCTCACATGGGGGAGGTAAGCCAACTAACTCACTGGGAAAAATATCTGAAAAATCCTACAAAATGACATGGTCATCAAGTGAAGGACCACTAGTCTAATCCTTTGTCCTATGACTAATAATAATAGCATATGGCTGAAATCCTTGACGTGTAAACTGATTAAGCTTCATAGAGGATATGGTGTGAATAGAAATAGGCCTCCTAACCCTAATTATGACCGATGCAACAAAAAAATCATTTGCACAAGATATCACGTTGCTGTCATAATCTACTCTAGCCCTATGTCAAGATAGTTAATCCATACCCAAAATGACTCCATAAGAACCCAAATGAAGGATGTAGATATTTAAGGTCACGATGAAGGGTTCTAGGTCAACTATGCGCTATTGAACTAAGGATTCCACTGATAGCTTGGCTTGAGAATCCATCTAAATATCCCAACTACGACCCTGCCTAACTTCCAGTATCCTGCATCACTGTACTAAAGATGGAGAAATAAAGGAATTTGAAGAGACTGAATCAAACAACATATAGGAAGAAATGTCATTGATTCTACTTAAATTTTGTATCACTGTGCCCTAGTACTCTTCCTGACTGTTCTTGATAGTTGCATATATAATTTGGCTCCGAGTCATGTCAGTAACTGTTAACTCTTAAATGGGGCCCTTACTATTGTTATTATGGTTCTACAAACAATCTCTCCAATGGTTCCCATGTACGCTGCTTACAACTGCTAGGTCCCCTCTAATGGGAAGAGACTCCTCTAGGTGTCCTATTGGTCTATAATGTTGACCCTAATGACCATGCTATTGACAACTATGGCCACTTATAATGATATGCTACTGACTGAGCTCTAAGTGGTGCTTGTGTCCTAATAGGTTTCCTAGGATTAGGCCCCATGCTCCACCCTATTTGAGCATCATATCTCTGTGGAGGCCTGAAAGGTGGGTGTGTGTACTGTTACTATTGTTGTAGCTTAAAGGAAGATTATGTAGATCCATATATGCCAAAAGGGGGAGGGGTATCCCCCTTCGATTGATTGTCCTATCACTCATGGATATGACTCCTCACCCTGTCTCATGCCTACTGCGTCTTCCCCTTGTTCTTATCTGAAATATGGAACTTCTTAATGACCTTTTCTAAGGTGTTTTGAAAATGCATACGCACTGCCCCTTCTAAATCCAAGCTCAGGCCCCTGATGAACCTATGTACTCTAACTTTTTCATCCTACATGTACTTCATGTAGTAAAGCAAATCCAATAACCTTATCTTGTACTCAATGATTGTCATACTCACATATTGCGGATTGTAGAACTCATCAATCTGCTATGGAATAAACCACCTTGAAATATACCTACTGTAGAAACTATCCTCAAAGATCTCGCATGTAGTAGTATTTGAATCCATCTGGAGCTTCTACTCCTCATTCATCCACCAAACTCATGTCCCATCCCTTAGAATATGTATCATGATATGAGCCTTCATTTTTCTAGTATACGATCATAACTTGAAGTATCCTCTCAAGATGAATAACCAAGCCTCTTCTTGGAATCCCCTTGTATCTCCTGTAGAGTGCGGTAACTGAAGCTTTATAATATCTCTAATATAATATGCCACTGTCAACTGTCTACCCTTGGGTCTCTCCTCATGATTGTCCCTCTATCTAGGGCTCCTAGATATCTCTCTTTGTCTCATGGCCCTGTCTCCTTATACTAAGCCCTGTCTGTCCGGATCCACATGTAAACTATTTTCCCTATGATCCTCATTAATCCTTAGAGAGGCATGATCCTCTGTTAATGACTCCATGTCATGCCGGCTAGGACATCCTCCTACTGATCCTCCTCCTATAACTCCATTGACCTCTTGCAAGGTGTGTAGGATCTGTGGTAATATAGACGTGACTTCCTGAATTGCGGGTGGTCTGTCTAGCTCAACATGTAATAATCCCTTATTTGGATCGCACCTCTTACACAAATCAAGAGAAGAGTTAGTTCATTAACATTTAGATTTATTTTTTGTTTCACTAAATTTTCTATGTTTTTAAAAAAACATCAAGAAATGTTGTGTGTTCTAGGTGTAGGTTGTGTTAAGTTTATTTATGTTTCGTGTTAGCCCAGGGTCCAATTGTTGAACCCACGAATCTGATAGAAAGGGTAAAGCCCACAAATTTAATGCATTAAAATCAAGTTAATCCTCATTAGTTAATTAGGAAAATTACAAATATTTTTTTGTTTAAAAACATTGCAAGGCCAATAATAGTAGTTGTGATCAATTAAATACCCATTTAATAATTCCTACATATATGTAAAGTAGTCATAACCAAATTAGTAATTAAATATTATTAATTTATTTCCAAGATTGTTTCACATTTAAATCCTCTTCTAGGGTTTCCATTAATTCTATTAAAAATATCTGCTAGGACAATCTCGCTATTTTACCCATTTATATTTTTCATGAGTTGTAAAAGGGTCATTTCCTAAGTTAGTTTACCTTTACTTCACATAATAACTTTAGCACCCATGCTCCTCATTTCACTATATTAACTATATACATTTTTATTTTTATTAACCTAATTCCCTTAGAACATTAAGTAAACCCCATGCACAAAATGATTGGTTCAATGCCTAATTCAAAGTCATTTATTTATTTATCAATCTATAATAGAGAGGGTCACAACTTAACCTAACCCACTAAGTTATCCCATTCACTTATTACTCATACCTTTTTTTATTAAAATGTCATTCCCATTAAAAGGTCACCCACTTACAAGTTTAGGGACAATTCCGAACCATTGGATTGGATGTATTAGGGCCCTTAGATCTAGGTTTTACCCAAAAAGCCCTAGAAATCTATATGAAATTATTTTATGCACTTTATACCGTAATTTATTTTCATTTGCACATATTTGTTTTACAAGTTTGGGAGAGTGGAGGCCAATGAATTAAGATAAACTATAGATGTTTTTTTTTTGCTATTTGATTCAAGCTCTGGAAATGAGGAAGAACCCTCATCCATCATTGTTCTCCTTTTTATTTTATTTCCTCTTATGGTTTGTAGTTTCACATTAGAATATATATATTTTTTTTATAAGTGCAAGCAACCAGATTGCTAGTTGTGAATATCCATTGACCCTTGTTTTATTTTGCCTGAGATTTGATATATGCAGGTTTGTGAGTTTATATCCATATACACACACACACACACACACACACACACACACACACATATATGTAATATATATTTTATTTATTTATTTTTTGTATTTGGAAATGTAGGGTTATGTGAAATTCCGCAGCCTAAGGTGATACGACACCTTTAAAATGTGAGTTTCAAATATATATATATATATATATATATATATATATATATATATATATATATATATATATATATATATATATATATATATATATATATATATATATGTAGATAACCTTTTTTTATTTGATTTTCTCTCTAATATTACTTTGTAACTAAGATCCAATTGAATGATTACATATAAGAACACCTAAATGCATACATTGTGTATAATAAT
Source organism: Taxus chinensis (assembly GCA_019776745.2). NCBI lineage: Eukaryota > Viridiplantae > Streptophyta > Pinopsida > Cupressales > Taxaceae > Taxus > Taxus chinensis. Next base: position 480,992,725 of record CM034155.1, on the reverse strand, counting down.
ATTGATATTTAAACATGGTGAGGGTGTTGGGTCTATAATTAAAGGTATACCATTAAGAAAGAAGTATTTTTGTTTATTCAAAAATATATAGATGCCTACATTGTTTAAATTGCAAGGTTGTATACTTACATCCATAATACCAAAATTTCCCTATTTGTAGATCCATTTGAAAGAGGATATAAAATATAGACACCAATCAATGCAAGTTCCTTCTCATTTTTTAAAAACAAAAATTCCCAAGAGAAAATAAAAGTAAAACAATTGATACACTTTCATGTAATTTCAATGCAAGATGAATACTTCCATAATAAAATTGTAATACAATCTTCTTAAATAAGTTACAGATTTTCAAGATTCAAATTTCCATTATATTACAACTCTAATATTTCTTCATTCAACTATTTACAATACATGGCTTAGAATTTTCATTCATAAGGAGACCATTTCTTTACACCTTACAAATTCTTCTTTCAAACATTGCAATACATAGTTTCACAATCAATTTACAAAAACCATCATTAAAATACAAGTATTTATAATACTTTCACTCAAAATGTAAATAGCACGCTAAATTTTATAAAAAAATAGGATTCTTTCTTTTGGTATTCAAACATATATCTTCATCCCATGAACATCTTGAAACTCCATAAGCTTTCTTCATCTTCAAATCAGAATAATGAGAAAGGGGGAGAAGGCAATAGTATCTTCCCAACCTATTTCCAATGAGGAGGAGAAGCCACCCTCCTCATTTTCCCCCAACCCCAATAATGGAGCAATAAGGAAATTAAGAGAACATGGCAACTCTTTACAAAGGATTCCACAACACAAGCAACATACAAACAACAGTTGTGGATACAAACAAGAACACAATATCGAGAATCCATTTACAATTTTCCAGCAAAACACAAGGGCTTATAAAATAATCCCAAATGAGACCAAGACATGGATTATCTCCTAATTCCTCCTAAGTGGGAAGAGAGTCAACCCAATACCTCCAAGTGCACATTCACAATAAAAAACAACTCCTAATTATATCTCTCTTGCAGAATTCATATTGATATAATCCCTTTTACCTCCACATAGGTGGAACACCTCTCACACAATCCCTACACAATAATCATTACATACTCCATTTTATATCCATAGGAATGACTCCACTTCCCTCTCCAAATAGCATGCTTAGGGCCAAAATCTACCCAACCCATTAAATTGTAAAACATGAACCAATTTACAACACAATAATATCATAATGCAATATAAGAATAAGTATATAAGGAATATAACCTACATTTCCTTATAAATCCTCCAATATTCAAGTGACATCATTCTAATTCCAAGCCCAAATCTAAAAGAAAGCTTCCAAGATCCCAAGAAATAATTCCAAGAACTTTCCCCCAAGACCATGCAAGTGTAAAAAAGAAACAAATAACCCTAAAATTTACAAAATCACTGACATAAATAGAAAGTTAGGAGAGGAGGGTGAGATGGCTCCATTTAGGATTCCACATCACTTCTCCTCAAATCCATCTCACTTGGTAAAACACAAAGGCCAGTACTACTCAATAGGTAAGGTTTGGATATGACAAACTTAACTTGTACACAAAACACTATAGCATGCCCCAAAGGACACAATTAAAGGAGTTTGGATGAAATTGCAATTAATTTCCTCATTTATCCTTAAAAATACATAATGAGGGCCAAATTAAACCCTTCACATCATATGTATGGTTGGTACATGAGTTTAAGAGGTAGAAGGCAAGCATATCTTTTCCCACAAGCCCCTAAAAGTGTCTCCACTGTCAAAATTTGACATTTGAAAAGTGAGGTTGAGTGCATAACTTAAAATCAATGAAATCCATCAAAAATAAATAAGATAACAAGGAATATAAACCACATTAAATGACAAAATTGTCACATCTAAATATAACTCAACCACATGATTAATTAGCTAAACAAATCACATTACTTAAGCACTAATAACTGAGCACACATTACAACAAATAAATCATATGTAAAACTAAACAAAAAAATAAAGGAATTAAACAAAAATTCAAACCCCTTGGTCACATATGAAGTTACCCCCAAATGTGAAAAATACTAATAAAAAAACCATTACACATGACACAAAGTTTCACAGGTGACCTTGTTTCCAATATTCAATATTCCTCCATTTTTAGTCTCCTGTCACCATTCTTGTTGTTGTGATATAATTTCCTACAACCAATCAAACAATACCCATTAAAAATTAAGTCATCATCAAATACATAAATAATTAAAACACACATACATATCATCCCACAACATCTTACACAATGTTATATACTCATCATGAAAATTAGTAATTTCTAGCAATTATTTGCAATCACTGAACATCTCAATTTTGATAATTCATAACATCAACAAGATCATAAGGTTAGTCCAACATAGAAATATAATCATCAACATCAAAATCCAGAGCATTGGTATGTAATGAAACAATAATAGATCACCGTTTATTAATGTCTGCTAATAGCCCATGCCATCTATAATATAAGTCATAACATACTAACAATGTCCATATATCATTGTCTACTAATCAAAATATGATAATAATGTTCATCCACGAATGTATACTAATCAAAATATTATGATAATGTCCATGTCTCTAATCCTTAATAATAACAATCAAAGTAAGATAATGTCGAAGAGGATTGGGCACTACAACTTTGGTCCGATCTAGGCGCCTTTGTCCTCTTTATACTTTACTCTCAATTTTTGGGACCTTTCTAGCCATTTGAGAATTTTATCATTTTGGTATTCAGCCTTTACAAGTTTAATCACAAAATTCAAGAGAAATAATCTTATAAATATTATGTTATGTGATCATAATGACGGATCAAGCACTAAGCACTACTGATTAAACTAAAACGGAATTTCCTAGCCTAATCTAATGTTATATAGGTAGTAAATAAATGTATAAATGCAGTATATAAATTAACCAATAAAATAAGGTATAAAATGTGAAACCGTAATGTGTAAAGAGAGTAATAAAGTCCTAAGATGGATTGGAAATGTCACAGGAATGTCTAGCAGTGAAAACTAGCTAAACAACATGAGGAAACCTTTGCACAATGGCCCAAAAAAATGAAGATGTGAGTTGTTTGAGTAGAATGGGGTTCTTGGAGATGGAAGTGGGCACTTGGGGTACCCTCATCTAATATTTGGGTGCCCTAGTATGTAGAAATGACCATGGGATCTCCATTGAGGTTTCACTAGATGTTCTCCTATGTTCACTTCTTATCATATGAAAGTTTTTGAAGGTTCACTACAACCTACAATAAAGGACATAACTTTTAAAACCCCAAGTAAAGTATGAAAACCTTAAAAATAAGAAAGATGCATATAAAGGGGTCAGACTAACCTTAGCGGCCATAATGGTGGAATTACTAACTGAGTTTTGTACTACATTTTAGACACAAAAGTATTAGGTATGTGTGTGTGCGTAATAGTTCCCTATGTGACCTTGTGTGTGTCACACTTTGTGAAGTAGAAAGCAATCACTAGATGTAAAATGTAAATCAATGGTAGAGGGAATCGAATAAAATTCAATTTTATGAAGTTTGATGCAGATGAACCAACTATTATCCCTTGTGATGGACATAGATGGATCCAAATGAAGCCGTGGATGGATGCAAACTTAGGTGGAGATACTAGTGCTTAGTTCTTGGTCCCTCATTATGGTCTCATAACTTTATATTTAAAGGGTTTTCTTGTTCTAATTTCATAATTAACTCCAAAAATACCAACCACTAAAAATATGAAAAGCTCAAATGGATAAAAAGTGCACAAAAAGTGAGAGGAAAGTATAAAGAGGATCAGGGCACCTAGATGGGACTTGGGTGCCCTAGTCTTTGATGGGCTTCCTAGTGAGAAATGAGAAAAGTACAAAATGACAGTATAGACTGGGAAAGTGTGGGTGACAGATCGAAAAAAGAAGCATAAAGAAAAGTAAAGTTGTCAAAGACATGGGTTAATTACTACTCTTTTTGCTCAAGAACCATATGAATAGTATTATGAAGTTAGGACTAAATAATTACACCAAGTACATGATTTTGTTTCTATAACTACTATCAACACCTAAGGTTGTATCCATCAAAGGATTCTATTTCTCCATTTTCATCCATCTAGCTTCATCACAAGGTATAAAGGATGGTTCATCTACAACACACTTCATAGGAGTGGAGTTTATTATATTTCATGCACCATTTACTTACAATATACATCTAGGTATATCTCTATATTAACAAAGTGTGACATGTAGAAGAGTGCCTACGCCTTAATTGTACATACATGCACCTAGAACTACATTGGATCTGAGATGTAAGGCAATGCTCATTTAGTATGTCCACCACTATTGCTGCCAAGGACAGTCTGAACCCTTCATGTGCATATTTATTTCTATGGTTTGTTTCTTTTCTTGAGGTTTTAAAGTTGATTCATCTATTGAAGGTTTACCAATACTTCAATGATAAGATAGAAAAATTCACATGATAAGAAAAAATATCAGGTGAACACGGAGAGACACCTCGGAGGAGGTTCTTTGGTCATTTATGTAGACTATGGTACACAGATTACAGAAAAGGGCAACCCATGCACCTCAATCCTTTTCTAGGAACCCTGGTTCAACTAGACAACTCAGATATGTATTTTAAAAAGCTCTTGTGTGATGGTTTCCTCCTCCTGTTCAGTCATTCTCCACTGCGACACATTACAATGATATCTTTGAATCATCTAACGATCTTCTAACCCTCTCTATACATTAGGATTTTATATTTTCATAGCTTAGCTTCTTATGTGTATTTCAATATATTTTTATACTTATGTATTTTTTGCTCCTATAACATCATATTAGGCTAGAATAGAAACATTTATTTGCATTTTAGCGTAATCAAGCACAAAGAATTACTATTAACACCAAATCTTACATTCAAAAGGAACCTAAATCTATCGAAGGCATCCATACAACATCTATACAAGGGACAACAGACTGCATACTCTTCATACACAACATATAAATGGGAAGTTCGTTTTACTCTATCCACAGATTCTAGTACTTTGCTACATTCTAGCTACAACCGGCTATCAAATGCAAGTTGCATAAGGGCATTGTAGGGCACTATTTATACACGCACTCATAAGAACTACATGGATTCTAAGATGTTATGCAATATTCGAACATAAGTTCACTCTCAGGGTGGCCCTTGGGGTCAACTTGAATCCTGATTATGTATTTTCATTTTTTGGGTTTGATGTGAATTGTAGGATTTTGTAGGTGAATATCTCTTTTACAGGTTATAAGTGCCTTTAGACATCATAATTCAAACAATAGGAGATCAAATGAGAATAACTATGATGCCTTTACAACACAACTGAAAGTAAACTGAGACGTTTTGTGCAGTCATAGGCATCCAGATCAAGTCATTAGTTCCTAGGCACCCCTGTCATGCTACAGGTTCCATTGTCCAGCTTTTTTTGTGAGCTCCAGTATTTACAGAGATCAATAATGATGTTACTTATGTAATGCCCACTTCTCTTCAACATGAAATGAAACATAATTATCTTTTCCAAATTGTTATAATCGTAAACCTTGTTGCTTTATTCTAATTAGCATACTAATAAGTTGTGTGGGGCATGATGATTCCATTATGTTTTGATTATTATTATTCTAAATATATGTCATACTATGGACTCTGATGGACATTTCAGGATTAAAAAATTAGATAGAATGGTTGCATTGTCATAATTTGATTGTGATATCATTACTCTTCGAGATTGTTTTGATGTAATTGGTTTATCTTTGTGACTGAATACATAGACACTATTGTACTTTATTACCGATAGATGTTAATAGAAAAACGACATGTAAATATTGTGTTGGGGAAATTGAAGGATAGACATTACTGTAACCGAACTAATTAACTTGTGATAGACATTCAATATGGAAGAAAACGATGTGTTGTTAGATAAATATATGTTGATCTATTTGAATCATTTTCATATTAGATTTTTTTATGATGTTCAAAGTTATTTTTGTGATTTAATTGATATTAGAGATTGGCGAAATTTTGAATGAGTGAAAGTGTTGATTTAATCTGATGATCGAGTTGGTCTTTGATCTTAGTTTTAAATTGATGTATGAGTAGAATCAAAATGTTGAAAATGGGAGTAATTGTTACATTATTTGGTCTTAGCAATAGTACTTATGATATTTGATGTCAAAATTGATAGTTATATGTAAGTGTTTTATTACTTCAACATCGTTAATATGGCCATGAGGCCAGGGGGGTATCGTGTGTTTTGTAGGTAAAAAAATCATGAAAAACTATGGGAGAATTAGAAACCAACCACATTGGAATTCTAGGTGAATTCAACAAGGGTCACCATGGCAACATGTAATTGTGTGTGTGTTGGAAATATTGTTTAGTGGAAATTGTGACCAAGGGGTTATGCTTGGTATTTTATTTATTTTCCTTTAATTTATGTTAGTATGGGATTTTAGTGATGCAATTCATTGTATTATTTATTTGGAATTTGGGTTATGTATTTTACCCTTTATTATTAATGGGTTGTAGTTTCTTAATTAAAGCTAATTTAATCTTGTCCTAAACTAATTAAATATGTTACCAGGGGAATTCATTTATTAGGATAGATTTCTCTTGGATTTTGTGTTGATAGTTGAGTGCTTGGGGATCTTGAGTGTTGTAAACTCTACCCCTTCATGGAAATTTGAATTTGGCCTTAGAGGCCAAATTTGGAAGCTTGTGGGACAAATTAAACTTTTCCCACACCTCGTAATTGGCTATGCCAACCCCACCTATGGGTTGGTGGGTAAAATTTAGACCCCTTTATGTGTTTTGGGAAGACGAAAAGGTAAAATGCTGAGTGCACTTTCTTCTTGTAATTAATTTTTTCCTTAGGAGGTGTGTGCTTGCTTTTTGTGTGTAAGTACTATGTCATTTCTTCACCTACTTATTAATTATGCCTTGGAGTTTGAAGTTTGGATTTTGTGGTGGAGTTCAGAATGAGTGATATGGCATCCTACATGGAGCCACATCACCCTCCTATCTCCCTTTTCTATTTAATCAAGTTCTTTTCCTTGATTGGGGTTTACTTCATTCTTTGGTTCTCTTACATTTTTGGAGTTAGAGGATTTTGGGATTTCTTTGGTTCTTTGTGAGAGCTTGTTGGTGATTGTGGATTTGTTGGAGCTTATTGGTGTTTTATTGGGCTTGAAGAATCTTGGTGTATGGCTCTTGGATCAAGATCTACCATGGAAAGGTAGGAGCTAACCTCTTGTTAAATGTTTTCCTTTATTTTTATGCATATGTGCATGTTTTGAGTGTTTTGGAATGCTTGTTGGGTGCTTGGGTAGATTTCTTGAGAGTGGTGTATGAGGGGACTATGGGGTGATTTCATGTAGGGAGTAATAAGATTTTATTTCATGCTTTGGAGGGAGTTTGGGTTGAGTGCCCCACCTTGGACAAGAAATTGCTTGCATTTCTTACTTGGTTATTTTGTTGAGGGAGCCATAAGAGATTATAGGGATGAATAAGATATTGTAAGGAGGAATAAGAGGTTTTTTTGAGGGAGGCATAAGAGTGTGTAGGGATTTTAATTGTTTATTCGAGATTTTTAAGGAGGGCACTCATCTCCCATTGGGAGGCATAAGTGACCTCCCCATAGGTTCTTGCTCCTTTGGCTTCCATTTAGAAGCCTTGTATATTTTTTGCTTTCCTTATTTTGTTTATAGTTGAATTTGGTTGTGTTTGGAATGGTTTTTAAGTCTTTGATTGTGATGTGGAAGCTTGTTTTTTTCCATGGTTGAATCCATTTTCCATTGCAATGTGGTTGGGGCTCACGGACCAATGAGGAGGATGGCTTCTCCACCTCATTGGAATTATCTGTTGGGTGGAGAGTGTTGCCTCTCCCCCCTTTTTTTGTGGACAAATTAAGATTTGTGGAGCTCTTGTTGGTGATGTGAAAGTTTGAGCTTTGTTGGTTCCTTCAAGAAATCCTTCCTTGCGTTTTATCCTTCCTATTATTCCCACTCAAGGTGGAAGATGTTTAATATTATATTTTGTTTAAAGGAAATTTGGTTTTTTAAGTTGTAATATTATTCGAGGGAAGTTCATTTAAAAGTTCTAAGACTCCCTTCTCATTAAATTATAGCATGGAAAGAAAAGAATCAAAAAATGGAAAGCTTGTGTAATGGTTTAGTTGAAAGTTGTATTGTCAGAAAGGAAGTTCACCTTCATTGTTGTAGTTGTATTTTTTAAATGAGAAAGAAGGAGTATAAAATTTGTAAGAGGTTAAAAGTGTATGCATAGTAAAATTGAATAAAGAGAAAAGTTTTTATAATTATTTTGAGTAAATAAGTTGTAGTGAAAATGGAAAGAGACAACAAATTTGAAGTATGTTGTTATAAATGAAATGTTACATTTTATGGTAAGGAAAAATAACAATAATAAAGTAGTTTTAGATTTTTTTACTCTAGGTATTGAAATAAAATTAGTTGAACAAAATAATTCATTGTTGTTGCTATTATTAAACAAGAAATGCTTTAAAAATGAGTAATTTTAACTAAGGAATGAATAAATGAAGATAAATCTTACAAATGGAAACTTTAGGCATATAAAATAAAGTTAGGAAGGTATTTTTAAACATTTTAACAAGTTTGAGGAGGTCTCAAAACCACCACCCCATAAGTCAGTGGTTCTTGGTTTTTCATCCAAGTGGGGTAGCAGTCCTAGGACCGCCAGCCTGCACTGGGTGGCGGTATTGTCAGTTAAGGTGGAAATTTCTAGTTCTGTGTCTATGCTTTTCCTAACTTGTAATAACTAAAATCTTAAGCATGTAAATTTACTAAGGACTTCTCCAAAAAGTAAACAATGGAAAATCTCATGGTTTTAAGCAATATAATCTTCAAAAGGTAAATTTAAAATCACTCTTTTTCATTTATGTTAATGAGGGTAGGGTTTTCCCCAAATACAAATGGCTTGAAATAAAAAAAATGGTTTGGAGAGGGAAACCTCCTTCTATCCTTGAATGAAAGAACTATAATGATAAGACTATAATATAAACAAATCTAAACTTGATCTTGAAGAAAATCCTCCTTGGTTCCTCCTCTCTTGCTCACATGGCTTCCTTTACTCCAACCTGCAATTTTAACAAAGAAAAATAGACCAAATGAGAAGAATAGAGTAAAGGAAAGGTTTTAATAAGAATTCATAATGATTTTTAGGGTCATTTTGGAACCCTAGGATCTTTTTGTTATAATTGATTTCATCTAAGGGTTGAGGATCAACCCTACCTTTGTTGGTGGGAATATATCTATATAAATGTTTGTATTCAAAATTTAAGGGTATGTGTAATTGGGGAGTAAGGCCACTTTATTGCCTTAGAGTGTTAAACCTTTGTTAGTTCTTAGCAAGCCTTAAGAAGTCTTTTGAAAGGAATCTAAGTTAATAGGATAATAAATTAAAATAAATTAACAAAAGGTTAATGTACATACCAAAAATTTTAGGGTACTGCACCGCCGAAACAATGTTACACATGCCCCAATGATGATACAGGTCACCTCGCAAGGTGTTTGGGATCTAGAGAAGCTCACAAAGTATATGTTAGCATCCCAAATGATTTATCCAAGTTCATTGTGCTTTGTTTTATCCCTTGTCCCCCTTTTTCTTAGATTTTTGACCTTCAGTAACAAAACCATAGCCATATGAGGGTGACGGTCTCGTGATCGCCGCCTTGCCAAGGTAGCGGTCTTGTGATCACCGCCTTGCCAGGGCGATGGTCCTGTAACTACCCCCTTCTCAAGGCAGCGGTCCTTCACACATTCTCCAGCACGTTCCTTTGATCGCGACTTGCATGAATTTTCAACATTTACCAGCTTTTCTCAACCACCTTAGCTTGTATTTATGTTTTTGGTTCCCTATAATAGTGTTTCTCCATTGTTTAATGGTAAAAGAGTTCTATTCCAAGTTACCCTTTGGTGAATGGGAATTCTATAAATAGTTGGTTTGTTTTCAAACAAATGGCTCCTCATCCTCTCAATTATCTTGGTCAGTTTGTCAGTTTCTTGCTTAGTATTTTTGTTAGTTTCAGGTTTTTCTTCCATTGTTGGCATTTTGGAGGTTATATCATCTTCTTGTTTCAAGTCTTGTTTCATTACTGTTGTATAGAGCTAGTTTAAAACATAGAATAGCTTCATTTCTAGATTAGAATCCATTAAAGTTACAAGTTTTGTTTTGTCACAAGAATAGCTTCTGAAAGTCTCGGTACACTTGTGTTGTATTCCCACAATAAATCCTGCTAGGAATTACATAGTCAAGCTCTGTTCACTTGTGCATTATCCCTCTCCTACTCGCATTGTATTCGGTCTATATCAAAAGTTGCCATCGTTCGAACGCTATCTTCTATTGATACTATCATATACACACTTTCTGGATTCACGAGGACACGGAGGAAAGAGGATGTCACACTGAGGGGATGAAATCACACACAACTGGATTTACCACTATTCTGTAAATGCCAGGTTTGAGCTATCAAAGTTCTTGTTACAGCATATCAAATAAAGTAGTGAGTTATTTCATTTCAGTTAAAAGTTCACTCTCGATATCACCAAAGAAGCTGTGGGGATTGACAGTTTCTAAGAAACTATGTTTCATTCCTCACTTCTAAGGTAGGACCAAGAGCCTTTCAAGTTAATACATTTACTTGCTTAGATATTTAGGATAAAATCATAATTGCATAGGAAAATAGCCATAACAGGCTACTTTGTTTGTTTTCATTTTGTTTCTAGATTAGTTGTCCATTTTATAAATATACTAGAGTATCTACTCTTCAATTTCATTAAAATACATCATTGAAAAATACAAAAATAGCGAGACGCTTGTATAGTGTAAATATCTCTTTTGTAATCAGTTTATTTAATGTTAGTTGGAGGTTGAATCATCTTTTTATGATAATCACAGGACCTAGAGAGCCTAGAGAATACATATTTGAACCTATAATATCTCAACCAAATTTACCCATGAATTTAGTTGATATAGATCAGGAACTTAGAATATAGGCCTTTCGAGCAACAACAAACTTACAAGAAATTAGTGGGCAACTAAGAGGATTGAATATCGAAGACGACAAAGCATCTTGCAAAACTAACATTCTGGTCAAACCATCTGAATTATAGATTGCCTTGATAAAACAATTAAATGACAGTGCAAGGGTTCAAATGAGAACAAACATTTGGTTATGATCCTTTGGTTCCATAGCCTAATGCAGGAGACCTCCTTGTTGATATAGAAACTAGCTTATGTATCCAAGTTTCCAGAACACCTATTAGGTACTCTGAGAAAATCATACAACTTCTAGTTCTAAACGTAGAAGCTGAAAAGACATACGATTACTAGATAGTCGAAAGAAGGGATTGATTCTTCACATGACCATAATAGGTCCTCAACAACCACGTACTCAAAGTTTTGATCCCCAAGTCCCACAACCCAACGGGCCTACAAATTAGTCAAGTACTGACACTGGCTTGCGAATGTTGGTGTTTAGATCTTCACCACTCCCGCCAGATATTATAGCATATTTTTTTGTATTAAACATAGAACCCAATCAATCCAACATTTTCTCAACTAGAGTAGAAAACCACCCATAGCTAACCACAAAATCCACTAAAACGATCTACCACTGCTTTCATGACCTTGTCTAGAGATATATACGAAGCTCCCATAGGTCACTTCCCACGTATCCAATAACCATGAAATAGGATCTCGGTAGAGGTCGACATTGATTGGATCCTCCAAACAACCATTATATCCAAATGATCCTTTACACCAATCAAAGTTAGGAGGGCCTTCTTCGCCTTAGATTCACATATTCCATTATTGTGTGTTGAGGATTTAAGATTACATGATTAGCTTATACATATCCATTCACATTCAACATTCACCAGCTATCTTGACATGACCTCGGATGGTCGGGTATGAGGAAAGGGTACTTGTAGATTTCCATGTTCGCTTGTCACTTTTCCATCGTACAAAATTGGTGAACCCGATATGAAGCATACTAATATTTCTCTTTTTGTTTTCATTTCTTCCATCCACCTTTTCTCTTTCCCATTATTTTCCGGGTATTCATATACCCCTCGAATAAGTCGAGATATGATGCATATGGAAGGCCTCTCTCAGGTCTCAAAGCAAGCTATATTCAAACAAATAGACAACCATCACCCTCGCTTTATGCATGGGATAATAGCTATTCAAGTAATTACTTGTCATCTAAAACTCCCCCTCATAAGACTAGCTCTAGTTCTTCATTTTGAATCGAGGAATTTGATCAGTTTGCACAAGCACAACAGTCAAAACCATCAAGCTCTAACAATATGACATTTACTAGAGAATCCACTTCATATCCTCAGGTCTTGTTCAGGCCACAGCTTAGTAGAAAATCAAACCCACTCCCCTTTTTGGATGAGGAGTACTTAGCATGCTTTGCTAAAAGCGAACAATGCTTCCAAAATATGTATCCATCTATAGGGAGTTTGCAAATATAGTCTGATACCCTATTCCAGGAGAACACCCCCATTCCTCCACCTATGGGAAATACCCTCAGTGAATGTTGGCAAGGTAATGACCAATTCATAGCAGGGTATCATACCCCCTTACAACCTCAAGCCATACAACAAACACCCTTAAGGTAAAGCACTGCGTCTTCACCGATGAAGTCATTTCAGCCTTAGCTGAGAAGGTTAGAGGGCTAGAACTTTCTCAAGCAAACCAAAATTCATATTTTTGGCAAATGAGAATCCCCAATCCTCTGCATCACCCTAGTCAAGTTGACCTTTACAGGAATAGGCACGTTAGGCATGCCTCCTCAAAATCCTTATAATTATCCACAACAAACGCCAACTAGGACAGTGTTTTCAAATGCCACTCCAGTTAAAAACATGACACCTCCCAGCTTGGCACCAAACAACCCATACCAGAACAATGCTCCTCCTTATTTAAACATTTATTCAAAGTCACCACAAGGAGACATGTTCTCTTCTCCCGGGATGTTCGTTCAACCACAGGAATTCCCTTATGTCCCTACAAACGCATATGCTATGCCATATCAACAACCTATTCCACCTTAACCCCCTCATCAAGCCCCGTTAATGGTTGAGGCATACGTGGTAGGGACATATTCAGAATATTTAAAAGAATCTCTAGACTTCACCATATGAAGTGTTATGCTTCCAAGACCTCTTCCCGATTTTCCCAAATACAAAGGGGAAGGGGACCCAAATGCACACATTAAGGCCTATGCCACAGCCATACGAGAGTTACTCCCTTAGGACGGGGTTGTCGCTAAAATATTCACTAAAACCCTAGAAGGTATTTCCCTTGACTAGTATTACAGAATACCTGAAGGTTCGATACACTCATTTAAACAACTCATGTTAGAATTCATCAAAGCTTTTGACATGAACAAATTGTTAAGAACAGGAATCAGGGATTTCTTACATATCCAAAAAGAACATAATGAATCCACGACTCATTTTATCCAAAGATGGCGTACGGTTCTCTACTCATCAGCGAGTGCTCCAAATATGGATCAAATGGAACTATGCAATTTATTCCTTAATTCACTCAATAGAGAGATAAAGGAAGAAGTCCAAAATTTCCCACTAAGAACTTACGATGAAGTACTCGAAGGTTCTCTCTGATTTGACGAATCAGCAATTGATAGTGATCGTAAAACATATGGGACAAACGGGAAATTAACCACTCCCAATCAAAACACCATAGCCTGTCCTGATACTAAGAACACTAATCAACGAACTAAGATCCTTAACAAGAACCGTGGCGTTACAATAGATGGAGCAGCTGACCAAGCTAAAAGGGAAAATGTTGTAAACATTTTTCCACCTGTTAATAATCAGTGAAATAATAATTTTACCCCAACAATCAATGCGTTGGATTTTAATCATCCACCACAGTAACAACAACAATAGTGACAAGTCCAGATGCAAAGTCCAAATCAAAACCCAACTAGATATCAAAGTCAAAACCAAAGGCAACAGCCTTCAAATTTTAACTCTAACAACCAGCAACCTTATTAGAATTTTGGGTCACAACAACTTTTAAATCAATAGCCTCAAAATTACAATCCCAATCTATATTGTGGCTTCCACAAGATTCAAGGCCTCGATACTAGGAATTTTCATGAATACAATAAATTCATGCAGCGTTTTCCAAAAGATCAAAAACAACTCTTTATAGATATGTTTTTAGCAAATTCTGTAGTACCCATGCCAAACACTTATGCAGGGGCAGTTTCCCCTCAAAATGCATCCCTCAAGATCTTCAATGAACCACTCCCAAACCATTCTAACAACAATAGGTTATATCCTAACGGAACAAATAAGGGTGTCATGACAGGTAATAATGATCATGAAGCTTCAACTTCATTAAATCCATTAGTCGCACCCCAATTAGGAACTCGACCTCAAACTAAGTTCGTTGGTTTAGTGGAGTTAGATGTTGAGCTACCCATAGAAACCATAACAAGAACTAAACAGCACTAAACAAACATTGCTAAAACCTATAGGCGTCTATGATCTAATTAATGATTTAACCAAAAGCTTCTCATGCATATCCTTCTTGGATTTTTTAAAAAAATCTCCCACCCATAGGGCTGCTTTCTTAGAAGCATAGCCCTTGGCCATTTAATCAACATCACTTCTCCTCTAGAAATGAAAGTAAACCATGTGGATTTTGACGTTTATCCACTGGGGCAGCTAGATAGGGATACAAAATTTATATTCGATATAAGAAAAATGCCAACAAATGCTGAAATTACATGAAGAGGCAACCCAACTTTACATTTACAAGTTTGGGTCTTTAATAATTATGTTAAATGTGCAATGGTCGATGATGGGGCAGTAGTCAACATAGTCCACTTCGCTTTCCTTCAAAATTTAGGATATGGAGAGACAAATTGTTCCACGACGTGAAATATGCTAAGAGGTTATGATAGCCTCAATGTCACTTCAATTGGAACCATAGTTTTACCGGTCAGTTTAGGACCCAAGACGGTCCTCACCGATTTTTATATTATAGATCAGGAAACTAATTATAATATGATCCTTGGTTGGCCATGGATACACCGCATGAAGGCAATCCCTTCCACATTATTCCAAGAAATAAGATTTCTACACTTAGGGAAAATATTCGTGGCACAAGGTGACCCAAAACCCTTTGATATACACCTAGCTAATTTGAAGAAAAAACCAGGTGTTAACTCTGAGATTGAACTCCCAACAAATCAGCTTGTCAAACCAGCTAATTCACAACCAAAAGAAAATTTGATACCCACCACTGAGTTGGAAATTACAAATCCAGCTGAAGACGTTCTAGTACTAAAAAATGAGACCAATGTTATAAAAATAGTGTCACTAGGGACTACCACAAAAATTGTGAGTTTCTAGAGAAAGACTTACCTATTCTCTTACCATTTGACTCCATGGATATGGGACACACCCTGGGAATCACTTCTCTTCCATCAGACGAAGTTTTTATGGTAGAAGTAACCAAAGCAGAAGAAATAGATATGAAAGATATCCCAATGTCCATTTTTCCAAGCACGTATTGGACTCTCCACTTTGATGGAGCTAGATGTCACTTTGGAGGTGGGGCGGGGCTGATCTTTACTTCACCTAAGGGAAAGATCCTACCTTTCACCTTTAAATTAAACTTTTAATGTACAAACAATGGAGCTGAGTATGAAGCTCTCCTCCTTGGCCTCATCCTACCTAAAAGAATGGGTGTCAATAACATTAGAGTGCTAGGAGACTCACAACTAGTTGCAAACCAAGTCTCTGAGGTATATGAAACTAGGCCTAAACATTTACAACTATACAAAACAGCCGTGTTAGATTTAATTAAGGGATTTAACTTCATATCAATTGAAGCAATCCCATGAGAATAGAACCTTCTTACAGACTAAATAGCAACCTCAGCTTCCCATTTCACCCCAAACATCGAGTTGAAGGACATAAATTTCACTGTATCACTTCGTACCAAACCATTAGTGCGTAAAATACCAAGAAACTCACTCCTAGATCATGCAGAAGTTGAGGATGATTTTTCTATCATAGGTCACTTTGAAAATGTTAAAGTCACTCTCAAATATTTGAATGCCTATGTGGAGCTACACCTTGCTCATTGTATAGTTGATCTTTCCCTAATACCTGATTCCTCTTCCTACTTTGGAAATCCCATGGTAGAGTCTCCCCCATAGAAGGATCTCAATATCTATGAGATAGAAAATAGAGAAAGCTTGGAACTACCTCTAGCCCCACCTGAATTTGAATAAGGTAACGATTCTTTGATAGAAGAAACCATTGATATAAACATTGCAATAGAGGAGGAACCAAGAATTTTGAAGTTGGGATCCTCGTTAACCCCAAAAGAGATATAAATACACACCCAAATCCTCAGAGAACATCAAAAGGATTTTTCATTTAACCATAAAGAAATGATGGGTATCACACCAGCAGTTGCGGTACATAATCTCGTCACTAAACCAGATGTGAAGCCAATTAAACAGAAGTCAAGACCAATGAAGCCAAAAGTGGCTCTCATGGTAAAAGAGGAAGTAGTAAAAATTCTCCAAGTAGGATTCATTAAGCCCGTTGACTATTCAAAATGGGTATCTAATATTGTTCCCATCCTAAAAAAGAATGGGAAGATACGCATTTGTATAGATTTTCAGGATATTAACAAAGCTTGTCCCAAGGATGATTTCCCATTACCATCCATTGACGTTATCGTTGATGAAATAGCTGGATTTGAACTACTATCCCTCATGGATGGGTTCTCAGGGTATAATCAGATTAAAATATCAGAGTAGGATCAAGCCAAAAACAAATTCTTAACTCCTTGGGGAACTTATTGTTACACTGTCATGCCATTTGGTCTTAAGAATGTTGGCGCTACGCATAAGCGGGAAATGACTTATATATTCCACGATCTTATCCATAAAATTGTGGAATCCTATGTGGATCACTTGTTGGCCAAGGCCAAAAAACTCTCCGATCATTCGGAAGTGCTCCGTATCATCCTCTCACGACTAATCGAATATGGTGTCACATTAAATCCAGAAAAGTGCATGTTCAGTGTAATAGGAGGCAAACTTCTGGGATACATTATATCTTCATGATGGATTGATGTTGATCTAGCCAAAATATGGGTTGTTCTCGAAATGATCCCACTATCAGATGAGTGTTGAATCAGGTCATTTCTTGGGAAACTCAGTGCAATCCGAAGGTTCACCCCAGATTTATTTTTTTCCATTCATCTAATCAACAATCTATTGAAGAAATATTATAGCGTCGATTGGACTGAAGATTGCAATGAGGCCTTCGAAGTAGTTAAGCACTTCTTGTTGTCACCAATAATGCCTCCCATGCTAGACCGCCCTTTGATCCTATACTCACAAGCAACTTATGTCTCGTTGGCCTACATGTTGGCTCAAGAAGACGATGACAAATGAGAACGTACGATCTATTTCATTATTCGAACGTTGCTCAATTATGAAACACGTTACACACAGATAGAGAGAGAATGTCTTGCCATAATTTTTACAACAAAAATTTTGAGACATTACATGTTAAACCAGGAAACAAGGGTCATTGTAAAGACAAACCATTTATAAAAATTTCTCACAAAAGGATCTTTATCTAAAAACGCTGGCCATTTCATAACCTTAATGGAAGAATTTGAGTTAAAATTTGTGAAACAAAAATCCGTTAAGGCGAAAATCATTGTAGACTGGTTAGCTAACAATCCACTAGATGGAGGCGAGCTGGTAAATCTAGAGTTTCCCGATGAGTGTATACTACATTGAAACTAGGCCCCCCATTTCTACATGTCCCTGGTATACTGATATCATCAATTTTATCATGGACCATACATACTCAGAAGGTAACACATCACAAAAAAGAAGGTGGTTACCCATTATTATTGCTAAATATGTTGTTTTAGACCAAGCACTCTATCGTAAAGCCTTTGATGACATGCTTCTAAGATGCGTCGACATAGAATAATCCAAGAAGATTCTTCGTGAATCCCACAGTGGGATATGTGGGGGCCACTTCTGTTGTCATACCACCACTCACAAAATACATCATATGGGCTATTTTTCTCCTACTCTCGAGCATAACGCAGTGGAATATGTACATAAGTGCCACAAATGCAAAGATTTCTCCCACAAGATTCACATGCCATCACAATCCTTATAACCAATAGCGAATCCGTGGCCCTTCTCCTTGTGGGGTCTAGACTTGATAGGGAAGTTCTCTCCCTCATCAACCGATGGCCATAATTTTATAATCACAGCCACGGAATATTTTACCAAATGGGTGGAGGCCATGCCTCTCACCACCGTACCATGTTCAGTAATTTCCAAATTCATTCTGAACCAAATTATCTACAGGTATGGTGTCCCACAAGTCATTATCTCAGATAATGGCATGTCCTTTAAGAATGACGAGGTCTGTGAGTTGTGTAGTAGGTTCAAGATAAACCATCACACGACCTCTCTTTACTACCCTCAAGCCAGTGGACAGGCCGAAGCGACAAACAAAATGTTGATATCTATTCTCCTCAAAACGGTTAAGGAGAACAAGTGAGATTGATATCTAAAGCTATATCTGGCCTTTTGGGCCCATTGAACCTCAATAAGACCACCAACAGGAGCAACTCCTTTCTCATTGGTATTTGGGGCAGAAGCAGTTCTCTCGATTGAGGTTGAAATACACAGTCTCTATATCTCATTATAAAGGATTTTGGATGAAGAAGCTTATAGGGAGGCACGTCTCTCTCAACTAGAAAGCCTTGACGAGGCCAGGCTAAACGTCGAATAATGACATAGAGCCTATGCTGACCGGGTGTGTCAGTAGTATAACAAAAAGGTCTATGAGTGAGAAATATAAGAAGGAGATCTAGTTCTAAGACTAGATAGCTGGATCGATAAGAAAACCGGTGAAGGAAGAAGTTCCGGCCCAAATGGTTGGGCCCATACCGAGTCATGAAGGACTACGGAAATGGTGCATATCTTTTGTGCACACTAGAAGGTGAGGAATTTAGTGAAACTATCAATTCCTTACATCTTAAGCGGTTTTACGCATAAAACACCAAAGTCATTCCTAGTACATTATAGCTACTTACATTACATTAGTCTCTTATCTCCTTCATTCTGTCCATTTCGTAAAAAAGGTAGTCTA
Organism: Taxus chinensis; assembly: GCA_019776745.2. Classification (NCBI taxonomy): domain Eukaryota; kingdom Viridiplantae; phylum Streptophyta; class Pinopsida; order Cupressales; family Taxaceae; genus Taxus; species Taxus chinensis. The sequence continues at coordinate 480,973,410 of CM034155.1, read as the reverse complement.
GGAACTTACTCTTAAAACAATCTATTACAAATTTATGAAAATATTGGAAAAAACATTCATATCACATCTCTTCAAACATCATCAAATATTTTCAAATCTTCTCATCAATTTTGACAGACAAGCATTGACGAAAACCATACCAAGACCTGCATACTTGGCTTTGCTCTTTCTTTCTACTAGGTGAAGTTGTCCTTGCCCACGGTCTGTTTTGGAAGCTTCTCAGTGTCACATCTATCCCTCTTAAAATATCTTGGAATGAAAGGATATCCCAAAGTCATAGATCAGAAATGTCAAAATCAAATGAAATCAAAAGCACCAAGCAAAAGAAAAAATTATTTTACACACTTCTTTGCCCCATCAACCTTCGGTGATAAGCCCACATCTCTTACTGGTGATGTGAGGTTGGGAAAGGAAAGAAGTGCCCTTACTCACCTATATCCTGCCTTTGGTGACAAACCCGTGCTTATTACTAGTGGTGTGAGGTAGGGTGTGGGAGCTCCAGTCACATTAAACTGAACAAATATTGGTATGCTAAAAACAAAAATTCACCTCTATTAAGAGAAAGCAAATATCCAAATATCCAAATTCCAAAGAGATCAAATCCTCAAAACTAGATTTTTTCAACCAGGTTGCCATTTATGAATCTAAGTCTAGATAAACTGAAAAGTAAGTGGCCTTCTAAGCTTGGAAGTAGTTCTTAGTAGGGTGGGTGTGTAGGTCCAAATTTGGTTCTTGTTCTTGGTTTTTTTGTCTCTCATCATTCCATTCAATCAAACTCATATAACTTGTGCCCTTCCTAACTCTTGGTGTTGAGCCCTCGCATCTTACTAGTTGTGTGGATTTGGGATTGGGGTAGGTTCATCTCTTTATCACTATACATTCATCACACTTTTCCAATATAAGAAGGAATTACAAACATTACCCAGAGATTTCAAAAGTTCAGTACTACCATATGTTAGTATCATCTCATATCAGCACTACAAAAACATATAGAATAAAATATTCTATTTACTATAATTTGTTGTCCATTACATACATTTTGGAAACATGAAAAGAAAATATTCTAAAAACATATAAAACCACATTTAGAAATGAGTCACAAAATTCAAAATACCAAGAGTCTATATCCAAAGAGATATATATATATGCAAATCAGGTTTCGTATACAATGCCATCATTCACTAGGCATGGTCAAAATGCTCAATGAGCCTAGAAAGTACCAAAAAACTTGTATAAACATCTGACAAAATACTACAAAAAAAATCTCTCAATCCCTATGGGATCCCTATGAGGTTGCACGGCCACGCATAGGAGTCTGGCTACGTCGGCACTCCAAATGCACTAAGGGCTGGGGCTCATGCCTGGTAGCTACCATCTTGCTACAAGAATGGCTCCTCCTCATCAAGCGCTCATCTGTCCTATATCTAGCCACCTCCGTGTAGAGAGAAGTCATAATCTTTGCCGCATACCAGATAGAGGAAAAAACATAGGTGTACCTACCGACTGCTAAGGGGTCCCCCGCGTCCACGAAAAGCTCAGCACGAGTCTTCTTCGAGGGGAGAAGTAGGGTATCAGTACACACTTAGGGAATTAGGTCTCACCACCCATCAGTAGACGCTACAAACAAAGGAGAAAACAAGTTAGAAAATGATCAATGATAAAACCAAGAGTAAGCAAAATAAAAAGAAACAATAAACTAGAACAACTCTAACTAAAACAAATGTCAGGAGAAGAGTGACAACTCACTAGGACTGCCAGGCCTCCAAGAAGGATCTCTAGGAGGCATACCCACCACTGACGCCACCACTGATTAGTGCCCCTCGTCCACGTCTGGAGCAATGTGACAGCCCACAACAGACTCACCATCTCCACCTGGGTCCCAAGAGAGTAACTCCTCTGAAACCAGAGTCACCCTCTTTGCACTCCGCTCCGCCCTCTCAGCCTACAAGATCTCCTAGGTGTTCGTGCCACTCAGGATAACTCTCATCCCCCCCACCCGTCTCACTAATCTCTATGTTCTTTGTCTCCTCCTCGGTCTCTCCCCCAGTGAACTCCTAAGACTCAGAGTCCACGTCAATAAGCTCATCACTACTATGAGTGAGACTGGCGGCAATCCAAAGTAAGGGTGCATGAGGAGCACCAGCTCTCCCTCATGCACGTACCACCCTCCTAGCTGCAATAGGAGTGTCGGGCCTAACAATGGTCCAACCCCAGCCTCTAGGACCTCCCCGAGCCTCGTGGATATATTTGTACACTGGCACCACTGGAGGAAGCATGCTGCTATAGGGGAGGCCAAACTATTATGGAACTCTATTAAAGGGATGTATCTCTAACTTCTCTACCCTGTCTATCAACTAGCTGGTGGTTTGACAGGTAATCAGTGTAACGGTTTCCTCTCCCCATATCCCTGCCATGGCCTGATAAGGGGTGGCCTCCATGTCTGCAGTGGTCAGAGAAGCCACTGTCTGGTGGGGTGCTCTAAGAACTATCATTCATGTCCACCTCGCTGCCCTGACAGCCTTAGGATCCTCCACCTCTATGCCTCTCCCACATGGGATAATGTGCTCATACACCCAACTCATGACAAGAGTCGGGTGGCTCATTGACTGCCCCTGTAAATAGACTAACTTGTATAAGTCATGGTAGGTAGTTCCAAGGATATCTTCTCCCCAAGCATAGACACATCCATGGCCCTCAATCTAGGTAATAATAGGATCCCAGCAATATAAGAGGGCATCCCTTCCCTTGTCCCCAATCAGTCTTGATGAAAGGATGCCCATAATGGCCTTGTTGAGCAAGGGAATGTCTGACTCAATAATAGAGTGGATCCTCACGCCCTTCTTTGACCCCATCGATACAACCGCATCTCCCATGTAGGTGGCCCACTGAACCACCTGGGATCTAGATACTATTATCTTAAGAGACAGTCGCCACCCAACAATCGGAACCCCCAGTATGTGGTAAACATTCTCCAGGGTGATGGACCACTCACCCCTAACTCCTAGCAATCACAAGGTGTTTTGATCTGCATCCCAATAAGAAAACAAGTCACAAAATATGTGACTAGCAGGTGCAACATGAGGAACCTGTGTAATCCTCCATATACCAGCGCTCTGGAGAGTATCCCGCTCTGCCTAGGAGAGTGCCTCCAACACTTCCAAGAGCCAATCACACTCCCTCTCCTGGCTCCATCTAATGTACTCCACCTTCTTTTGTATACACCCAAAAACACACAAAAGGGAGTAAGTTAGTATCAAAATTGCGTTGGAAAAACTATTAAGAACATGCAAGAATGCTAAAAATGCAAAAATAGGTTAAGTAAAGTGTTGTTTTAACACTCTATAACGGACCACCGCACTATGCATCGCAAGGGTTCTGTAACCACCACCTTCTAAGGCAGTGGTCCCATAACCGCCACCCTGGTCAGGGTGGCGGTCTTGTCCCACGAGTTCAAATCGGTCATATACCCTAAAATGCTCAAAAATGCACAAATTGACCATTTTAACTAAAAGAAAATCCTACCCATTAGGCGCCCCCCCTAAGCGACCCTATTAACACTAGCATTTCTAAAAATGACCCCCCCGAGACAAAGATTTCGACATTTTAACATTTTGGGTCCAAAAACAATAAATTAAGAAGAACTAACCTGAGATCTCATGGGTCGATGTTCCGCTCTCAGAGGCATGATCGCTATCTTACGATGAAAATTTTGACTATACTCTCATTGAAAACTGACAATGTGGGTCCCAGAGCTCAAAAACTATCAAATCAACATGCACAAATGAATAGGAAAATGAGATTGTTATATATATATATATATAGTGTTTTGACTCATTTTTGAATGCCCCTTTCGTAGGTTTGGAGCACCGATGGAGGTAAGTTCTTATCCCCGTGCAAATTGCAAGTCCTCATTTCATATTAATTTAGTATTTATTTTCTCAACTTTATTTTATGTATATGCACTTGAGTCCTCTTTTCATTTTGCAGGTAGCGAGAATTTCGATGGCGTCATTTCGACACACGGGCGTGTCAGGTATAATTTCTAGCTTCCCGTTTTGGGACTGCCATACTTGGACCCACTGTTTTACGCCTGTTCATGGCTAAAATGCTTCTCTGAGGGGGAAATATGTACGTACCCAAAATTGTAGGGTACTACACCACCGGAACGATGTTACACATGCCTCAATGATGATACAGGTCACCTCGCAAGGTGTTTGGGATCCAGAGAAGCTCACGAAGTATATGTTAGCATCCCAAATGCTTTATCTAAGTTCTTTGTGCTTTTTTTGATCCCTTGCCCCCCTTTTTCTTGGCTTTTTGACCTTCAATGATGAAACCGCCGCCCTGACTAGGGTAGTGGTCTCTGTAACACGCCACCTTGCTCAGGGTGGCGGTCCTTCACACGTTCTCTAGCACATTCGTTTGATCACGACTTGCATGAATTTTCAACATTTACCAGGTTTTCCCAGCCACCTTAGCTTGTATTTATGTTTTTGGTTCCCTATAATAGTGTTTCTCCATTGTTTAATGGTAAAAGAGTTCCATTCCAAGTTACCCTTTGGTGAATAGGAATTCTATAAATAGCTGGTTTGTTTTCAAACAAATGGCCCCTCATTCTCTCAATTCTCTTGTTCAATTTTTCAGTTTCTTTCTTAGGATTTTTGTAAGTTTTAGGTTTTGCTTCAATTGTTGGCATTTTGGAGGTCATATCATCTTCTTGTTTCAAGTCTTGTTTCATTCCTGCTGCATATAGTCAGTTTAAAACATAGGATAGCTTCATTTCTAGATTAGAATCCATTAAAGTTACAGGTTTTGTTTTGTCACAAGAATATCTACTGAAATTCTCAGTACACTTGTGTTTTATTCCGGCAATAAATCCCACTAGGAATTGCATAGTCAAGCTCTCTTCACTTGTGTTATCCCTCTCCTACTCGCATTGTATTCGGTCTATATCCAAAGCTTCCATTATTCGAATGCTATCTTCTATTGATACTATCATATACACACTTTTTGGATTCACAAGGACACGAAGGAACAAGGAGATCACACTGAGGGGATGAAATCACACACAAATGGATTTACCACTGTTCTGTAAACGCCAAGTTTGAGTTATCAAAGTTCTAGTTACAACATATCAAATAAAGTAGTGAATTATTTCATTTCAGTTAAAAGTTTCACTCTCAATATAACTAGGGAAGCTATGGGGATTGATAATTTCTAAGAAACTATGATTCATTCCTCATTTCTGAGGTAGGATCAAGATCCTTTCAAGTTAATACGTTTACTTGCTTAGATATTTAGAATAAAATCATAATTACACAACAAAATAGCCATACCAGGCTACTTTGTTTGTTTTCATTTTGTTTCTAGATTAATTGTTCATTTTATAGATATACAAGAGTAGCTGCTGTTCAATTTCATTGAAATACGTCATTGAAAAATATAAAAATAGCAGGAAGCTTGTATAGTGTAAATACCTCTTTTGTAAATCAGTTTATTTAATGTTAGTTAGAGGTTGAATTATCTTTGTTATGACAATCACAGGACCTAGAGAGCATAGAGAGTATATATTTGAACCCATACTACCTCAGCCAAATCTACCCATGACCTTAGCTGATATAAATCAGCACCTTAGGATACAGGTCTTTCGAGAGCCACAGCAAACTTACAAGCAATTAGTAAACAATTGAGAGCGATTGAATATCGATTGACGACAACAGCAGCTTGCAAAACTTACATTCTGGTCAAACCATCTGAATTATAGATTACCTTGATTAAACACCTGAATCACTGTGTAAGGGTTCAAACAAGAACAAACATTTGGTTGTGATCCTTTGGTTCTGCAGCCTAACGTAGGAGACCTCCTTGTTGATATAGACACTAGCTTACGTATCCAATTTGCCAGAACACCTGTTAGGTACTCCGAGAAAATCATACAACTTCTAGTTCTAAACGTAGAGGCTGAAAAGGCATACGATTACTGGATAGTTGGGAGAAAGGATTGATTCTTTACATGACCATAAAAGGTCATGAACAACCACGTACTCACAGTTTTGATCCCTAAGTCCCACAACCCAACCGAGCCTACAAATCTAGTCAAGTATTGACACCGGCTTGCAAACGCTGGTGTTTAGATCTTCACCACTCCTACCAGATATTACAACATAGTTTTCCGTATTAAACATAGAATCCAATCAACCCAATATTTTTTGGGCTAGACCAAAAAACCACCCATAGCTAATCACAAAATCCAATAAAACGACCTACCACTACTTTCATGACCTTGTCTAGAGATATATACGAAGCTCCCACAGGTCACTTCCCACGTATCCAACAACCAAGAAACAAGATCTCGGCATAGCTCGACATTGATTGGAGCCTCTGAACAGCCATTATATCTGAATGAGCCATTACACCAATCCAGGTTAGGAAGGCCTTCTTCGCCTTAGATTCACATATTCCATTATTACGTGCTGAGGATTTAAGATTTCCCGATTAGCTTATACATATCCATTCACATTCAACATTCACCGGCTGTCTCGACATGACCTCAGGAGGTTGGGTACGAGGAAAGGGTACTTGTAGATTCCCATGCTCGTTTGTAACTTTTCCATCATACAGTTAACGTTTCTAGGATTGAACATTAACTAAAGAGAAGAAAACATTTAGCTATGTAAATTAATCTATGGTACTTTCCTAATGAATAATTTATTAATGGACCTTAGAAATAAACTTGAGATTATGTTAATTAATTGACTTTAGAGATAAATTTAAAATATTTAATCTTAGGACTAGACCTGGTTCCCTTAGCATAAGGTTGAGAATATCAGTGTAAGTTAGTTTAATCTACCGTAGGGGTTGTCACCCTTGTAACCTTATTATAAATTTTTTTTAAAAATAGTCACAACTTTCAGGATAAGTGTTTAGGGTTTCCGCGTGCTTCTAGAACATCCATTTATGGGTGTTACACTTGGTATCAAAGTCGTGGGTTCAATGCTTGGATCCTGGGCCAACATTGAAAATAGAAACCAGTTAACAAGACTTGAACCTCCATGATTAAAGTAGTAATAAAAATAATAAAGTTGTTCAAATTGTTGAACTTTCCTTGTGGCATTTTATCGAACCTAGATAACTAAAAATGTTATAATTAAATGGATATCATTACAAAAAATTTATGTAACAAGAACTTGTTTTTCATTTGAAAAGATGGTGTTTCATGAGTACTCACTTTTTCTTTAGAATCGCCTGATGTAATAAAACCTTTTGGAATTTTCTCATATTGGAGTGATAAATTGTATGGTGTGAGTCTTCGTGCTTGGACTTTTATGGTTGTGTGCTGGGGTTAGACAAGAGTAAAATAAAAGTTCTTTAGTCGTCTAAAATTCCCCTCTTTCCCTCACATGTGGTTGGCTGAGTTAGTTTGGTTGTTGCGCCTTGGCGACTTTATCCTCGTATGAGTAAGTGAATATTAGGTCTTGGTGTTGCTTTTGATCCAGCCTTGCGTATGCATGCTTTATAACTGAGCTCGAGGTATAGTACACCTATTAGAGGTCATGAAGAGTTGCAAAGTGACTTTGATGTGGACTTATTTATTTTTATATTCCTAAACTTGTGTTATTTTATCAAGGACTAGCACCTTATTTTACGATTGGATTGAGAATCTCTGAGACTCTTTTAGTTATTTATATTTTTGCGAGAATTTTCAGACAGTGCAATGTGGCTACTTAGCCAATTTCCTTGATTGCTGATATTTCTTGGATTTTACTTTGATTGGTGACTTGATAGGTCATTTATATGTTGGCTACTTAGTTAAATGTTACAGTGATTCTTTCTTACATGTTGTTGAGCTAGTGTCTACACTATTTGTATAGTGGCATTCCATTGTGTGGGGGTACACCCTAGGTGCCTTGAACATCCTCTTAGGTGCTTTAAGTTATGTTCTTAATTCTTTGGAAAGATGAGAAACCTAAGTGTGCCTAGGATCTTGGAGTGACTATTTCGTTACTCAGTCTTCCTTGAGAGATAGTTCATGGTGTAGTGTGGTCTTGTTGTTAGTTTGATAGTTGTGGTGGTGATTCAATTACAACATAGTAAGAGCTTTCCTGCCTTGTCAGAGTAGATGTGTTTGGTTATGGGCTTACAGATTGTGTTAGGAATCGAATTGACTCTTGGTTAACTATATATTTTGTGTGAATAAGTGTTTGTTTGGTAGTGATGTTCCACGATGGCATGCTAAGTTATATCATGGTTTCCTTGTCTCCTTATGGAAAGTATTTACTTATGGATTGCATGTATCTTAGTAACTATGTTTGGATTTAAGCCCATTCAGAGAAGTGTGTTTAATTAAGTGTGCTTTTGTCTTGATTCTCTGAACTAACCTATGAATAAGGTTATCTTTGTCTCGAACCCTTTAGATTGTTATGAGTAAAACCCTTAATGAGCTATTAATCTTTGGATTATGTGGAGACACTTATGGATGCTTGTCAGACCTTTTAAACCTTGCTCTTAGAGATGTTAGTTTGGTAGATCTTAATAATTTAATCTCAGTGGTACTTATCTTGTGCTTCTTCTTTTAAAGCTATAACTCTTGGTCGTGGAGTCCATGTTTGGAAAGATTAATTCATTGTTCTTTTGTATTTGATGTTTTCTAATGAAATGTGGTGTCCTTGGAGTAAAATTTGCATAGTCATCTTGTAGCTTCGTTTGTAGTATCTTTTAGAAATATGGGTGTTGATTTGGAAACTTTCATTGTCTTATTATGCAAGTAAAATGTTTGAACCTAAACAAAATACATTGTTAAACCTCGTAAACTCATAAAAGTAAATATGCCTCTTTAATGATTCTTCCTTGTAAATTCATTTGAAATTTGTAGAGACCCACTAGAAATGTTTAGTGATGCTTGGAATTCATTTGGTAAAGCCTTGAAATAATTGATGTGGTACATGTTGAATGATAGATTCCTAGTTCTTACGAAATTAATGATGTGTTTGCTATGTTGAATGCCTCTTGTTCCTATAGAATTAAGAATGTGATGTGTTGATTAAACTCTCTCTTCCATGAAAGTAATAATTTGATTTGATTTCCTCTTACTTCTCATTAAAATATATTTAGTAAAATGATTAATTGATCATAACGAGACCCTAATTGAGGAACTTGGATTTTGAGACAAAAGTAAGGAAATAAAAAAAGAACATTAGAGAAAAAAGGAAATGTTTTCTTGATATAATCTTGGTAGATTAATAAAATAAATCAAACTATGTGGAAAGAAAACAGAAAGGAAAATTTGACTCATTTTACCTTTCCTTAGAAGTAAAATAAATGTTGTTTCCGCCTATTCAGAATGGCAAGAGATCATGTGACCTTAGTGGTGCTCTTTATAAAACAAACTGTGTGATGTCATAACAAAAGGAAGTTTTGATTAAGAAAACTTGTAAGGATTGTTTAACAGGCAAAACTATAACTTTGGACTTAATAAGTCAAACTATAAAAAAACTAAGATTTATGTGTGTCAAGTACAATGTTTAGTTGAACCTTTAGTTCTACCACCTACCTAAAATTGTGAAAATACCTTGTTGATAGGGATGTGTTCTAATTGTGTAGCACTCCCTTAGTAATTGATGTATGTGCCTTTCCCTTGTAGGATTTTGGCTCCTCGTAACCTTTTAGCCTCGTATTTCGACGAGTGTGAGTTGTAGCCTTTAGGATTGGGTCTTATCTCTTATTTTTAAGAAAACAACCTCCTTGTGTGTTGATTTAGTCCTTGGTGGCATAGGTTATTGTAGTTTTTAAGGAAACATATGATAAGGATATGAGGTAACTCTGAGAAATCCTCTCTCTTCTTTTTTCGTAAGTCAGCCTTGTCGTTGTTTTCCTTTTTGTCATCGAAAAGGAAAGTGCAAGTTTTTTCTGTAAGTTTTTTTTTATTCGCTTTTGGTATGATGCACCTATGGACTGTAGTTGGACACCCCTCCTCATTGCTTGTTCTATACTATCTATCTCCCTTGAGTGATCTTTTGTATTATGACTTATGTATGTGCTTTCTTATGGGTTTTTTTCGAGCTTGAGTAGGGTTCAAGATAACATAAATCCCTTCATGTTGTGTAGAATGAGTGGTACCTTTTGTATTGATATGCTAGTCCTAGTGTAAATTCGTTCCAAAATTTTTGGCATTTCTAAAATAGGTCAGTGTTGTGTGTTCATTCATGAATGTAAAATCAAGTTTTATAAACCGGTAAAGGTCATGTTTTCCTTAGTATTTCCACGAAAATTTTATTTGTACCCTCTTGTGTTGTAGAAGTGTTTTCCATCAATAATTTTCTTGATGGTAATTGTGTTAGCTAACTTAAGTGACCTTCCTTGTTGTTATACCTCATCTTGTGTGATTATAAAAAAATAAAAAAAATGTGAGACCTTTGAGTAGACACGTTTTCTCGTATAAATTGTTGGCCTTGGTTGATATTTTCTAGCCTTGTCTTAATAATGAACTTTGAAAGCGTAACTTAACCTCAGTATAAGTCATAACTTGTGTTGTTGCAATATGTGGGATCCATGGGAGACTATATGGTCATTTCGATTTCACGAAGATTCTCTTGGTTATTTCCTTCTCTTCGTGGTTATCCGTTTGAGACTCTGTCTGACCATTTAATTTTTTGATGCTTATATGATAGAACTTGGTTGACCGTGTATATTTACTCTATAGAATTCTATGTTTGTAACCTTACTTAAAGAAATTTTATGAACTCATCCATTTTCAATCTTCTCTTGTTATTGGTAAACTGCATTAAACCAAACTTGAGTTTTGCTAGACCCACATTTGTTGAAGGAAAGGAATTCCACGAAGTATGTGATTCTATTTCTTTTAATTTGTTTCCTAACTCTTTCTCCTGTGACTTCCAAGAGGAATTCAAATCTAAGAGGAGCGGGATGTAATCCCCCACTTCTTTTCAACACTAAATGAAACATGATCATCTTTTCTGAATTGTTATAATCATCAACCTTGCTACTTTATTCCAATTAGCATACTAATGAGATGTGTGGGGCATCATGACTCCTTTATGTTTTGATCATTATTATTTAAGTATATGTCATACCGTGAACTCTTGATGGGCATTTAAGGATAAAACAATTACCTAGAATGTTTTCCATTTTCATAATTTGATTGTGAAAGCATTACTCTTCAATATTGTTTTGTTGTCATTTGGTTTATCTCTATGACTGGGACACATAAACACTATTGTGATTTTATTACTAGTAGATGTTAATAGATGAATGATCATTTACAAATTGTTGATATGAGGAAATTGAGGGATAGACATTATTATAACCAAATTGATTAACTTAAATGATAGACATTCAATATGGAAGAAAACTGATGTGTTTGTCATATAAATATATGTTGATATTCTGAATCATTTTCGTATTGGATTTTTATTATGATATTCAAAGTTATTTTTGTGATTTAATTGATATTGGAGATTGGCAAAAATTGTGAACGAGTGAATATCATTATCTTTAATCTAATGATCCAGTTGGTCTTTGATCTTAGTTGCAAACTGATATATGAGTAGAATTAAAATTTTGGAAATGGGAATAATTGTTAAATTACTTGGTCTTAGCTATATTAGTTATGGCATTGTTGACGTTTGAAATTGATAGTTAGATGCTAAGTATTTTATTTCATTGATATCGTTAATATGGCCATGAGGCCAGAAAGGTATTGTGTTTTTTGTAGGAAAACATGTAACGACAAACATACAGGGGGATTGGAGACAAACCACATTGGAATTCTAGGTGAATTAAACTAGGCTCACCATGGCAACATGTAATTATGTGTGTGTTGAAATTATTATTTAGGGGAAATTGTGACCAAGCGGTTATGCTTTGTCTTTTATTTATTATCCTTTAATTGATGTTAGTATTTGATGTTAGTGATTTTTTTCATTGTAATTAATTAATCAAGAATTTGGGGTATGTATTTTACCCTTTATTATTAATGGGTTGTAGTGTCTTAATTAAAACTAAATTAATCTTTATCCTAAACTGATTAAATATGTGACCAAAGGAATTCATTTATTAGGAGTGGATTTCTCTTGTATTTTGTGTTGTTAGTTGAGTGCTTGGGGATCTTGAGTGTTTTACACTCTACCCCTTCAATGGAAATTCAAATTACTGACCTTAGAGGCTGAATTTGGAAAGCTTGTGCGACAAGTCAAACTTGTCCCGCACCTCTTAAATGGCTATGCCAACCCTACCTATTGGTTGGGGGGTAAAAATTAGACTCCACTAGGTAGTTTTGGGAAGGCGAAAAGGTAAAATTTTGAGTGCATTTTCTTCTGATGTAATTAATTTTGTCCTTAGGAGGTGTGGGCTTGGTTTTTGTGTGCAAGTAATAGGTCATTTATTCACCCACATACTAATTGTGCCATGGAATTTTGAAGTTTGACTTTTGAGGTGGAGTTGAGGATGAGTGATGTGGCATCCTACATGGAGCCACCTCACCCTCCCCACTCCCTTTTCTATTTAAACAAGTTTATTTTGCTTGATTTGGGGTTACTTAATTCTTTTGTGCTCTTGATTTTTTTGTAGTTAGAGGATTTTTGGAGTGCTTTTGTTCTTCGTGAGAGCTTGTTGGTGATTGTGGATTTGTTTGAGATTCTTAGTGTTTGTTTGGGCTTGTAGAAGCTTGGTTTATGGCTCTTGGATCAAGCTCTACCATGGAAAGCTAGGAGGTCTAAAATCTTGTTAATTGTTTTCTTTTATTTTGTATGCATATGTGCTTATTTTGAGTGTTTTGGAATGCTTGTTCAGTGCTTAGGGTAGATTGCCTAAGTGTAGTGTAGGAGGGGACTATGGGGAGACTTCATGTAAGAGAAGCATAATAGTTTATTACATGTTTTGGAGGGAGTTTGGGTTAATTGCCCCACCTTGGACAAGAAATTACTTACATTTCTTACTGGGTTACTTTGGTTGAGGGATCCATAAGAGATTGTAGGGAGGCATAAGAGAATGTAGAGGAGACATAAGAGCTTATTGAGGGAAGTCATAAGAGTGTTTAGGGGTTTTAAGATGTATTATTAGAGGATTTTAAGGTGGGGCACTCATTTCCCATTGGGAGGCATAAGTGACCTACCCCATAGGTTCTTGCTCATTTGGATTTTATTTAGAAGCATTGTATATTTTTGTTCCTTTACTTCTTGTGTTTGTAGTTGAATTCGGTTTTGTTTGGAATGGTTCTCAAAAATCTTGGATTGTGTTGTGGAAGGTTGTTTATTACCATGGTTTAATCCATTTTCCATTGCAATTTGGTTGCGGCTCGGGGGCCAATGATGAGGGTGACTTCTTCTACTCATTGGAATTCTTGGTTGGGTGGAGAGTGTTTCCTCTTCCCCCCCTTTTTTGTTATGGATCAAATGAAGCATGGTAGAGCTCTCTTGTTGGTGGTGTGAAAGTTGGATCTTTTTTGGTGCCTTCAAGAAATCTTTTCTTGTGTTTTAGCCTTCCTATTATTCCCAGTCAAGGTGGAATGATGTGTAATATTGTATTTTGTTTAAAGGAAATGTGGTTTTGTAATTTGTAATATTCTTTGCGGGGAGTTCATTGAAAAATTTAAAGAGTCCCTTCTCATTAAATCATAGAATGGAATGAAAATAGATTCAAAAAATGGGAAATATTGTGTAATAGTTTAGTTGAAATCTTGTATTGTGCAAGAAGAGGAATTTCACTTTCATTGTTGAAAATTGTATCCTTTGTAAATAAGAAAGAAGAAATATAGAAGTTGTAAGAGAATAAAAACATGCATGCATTAGTAAACTTGTATGTAGAGTTAAGTTGTTAGTAGTTGTTTTGAGTATAAGAATTTGTAGTGAAAATAGAAAGAGACAACAAATTTGAATTATATTATTGTAAATGGAATATTACATACTGTAGTAAGGAAAAATTATCGATATTAAAGTAGACTTGGACCTTTTTACTCTAGGTATTGAAATAAAATTAGTCAAACAAAACAATTCATTGTTGTTGCTACTATTAAACAAGAAATGCTTTAAACAATAGTAGTTTTAAATAAGGAATGAATAAATGAAGATAAATATTACAAATGGAAACTTTAGGCATATAAAATCAAGTTCAGAATCTATTTCTAAACATTTTAAAAACTTATTTTTTTTTAAATTTTTTGTATTTTATGGTTCTGTCCTAAGGAATAGGACCGTAGCCATATGCAGAGTGGTGGTCTCGTAGCCTCCACTCATGCAAGGTGGTGGTCTCAAAACTGCTGCTCCGTAAGGTGGAAGTTCATGGTTTTTCATGCAGGTGGGGTGGCGGTCCCAGGACCTTTGGCCATATCTGGGCAACGGTCCTATCACTTACGGTAGAAAGTTCCAGTTCCACGTCTGTGCTTTTCCTAACTTGTAATAACTAAAAATTTAAGCATGTAAATTTACTAAAGACTTATTTAGCAAGTAAACAATGGAAACTCTCATGGTTTTAAGCTATATAATATTCAAAAGGTAAATTTAAAATCACTTTTTTTCATTTATGTTAATGGGGGTAGGGTTTACCCCAAATAGAGAACCCCCAAATACAAATGGCTTGAAATAAAAAAATGGTTTGGAGAGGGAAACCTCCTTCTATTTTTGAATGAAAGAACTAAAATGATAAGAATACAATCTAAACAAATCTAAACTTGATCTTGAAGAAAATCCTCCTTGGTTCCTCCTTTCCTGCTCCCATGCTTCCTTTGCTCCAACCTGTAATTTTAACAAATAAAAATAGACCAAATGAGAATAATACAGTAAAGGAAAGGTTTTAATAAGAATTCGTAAGGATTTTTAGGGTCAGTTTGGAACTCTAGGATCTTGTGGTTAAAATTGATTTCATCTAAGGTTTGAGGATCAACCCTACCTTTTTTGGTGGGAATATATCTCTATAAATGTTTGTATTTAAAATTTAAGGGTATGTGTAATTGCGGAGTGGGGACATTTTATTGCTTTAGAGTGTTAAAGCTTTGTTAGTTCTTAGTAAGCCTTAGGAAGTCTTTGGAAAGGACTATAAGTTAATAGGATAATAAATTAGAATAGATTAACAAAAGGTTAACCTTTCTAGGATTGAACATTAACTAAAGAGAAGAAAACATTTAGCTATGTAAATTAATCTATGGTACCTTCCTAATGAATAATTAATTAATGGACCTTAGAGATAAACTTGAGATTATGATAATTAACTGACTTTAGAGATAAATTAAAAAAAAAAATCTTTGGACTAGTCCTAGTTCCCTTACCGTAAGGTTAAGAATATCGGTGTAAGTTATTTTAATCTACCCTAGGGGTTGTCACCCTTGTAACCTTCTTATAACCTAAAAAAAAATTAGTTGCAACTTTCAGGATAAGTGTGTAGGGTTTCAGCGTGTTTCTAGAATGTTTTTTTGTGGGTGTTACAACTTACATCCAATTCATCATTTCTCTCTGCTCAGATTAGTAACAAATTACAAAAACATAAGCTAATTCATCCTTTTTCTATCCCTTGTTTAGCGTTTCATATTTTTATTTTAGTTTTATTCTGTCATTTTTGTACTTCATCATTTATACATTAGTTTATCTACAATACTTAGATTTAATTAATTCAAATTAAATTAAATCAACAATGACTATGTTCCTATGTTCTATGTTGACCCATATAACCCTATCTCCTACTCTATAATGATGATTTTCTAATTTTTATATATTTTTAAGGTCATTAATTATCCTATAGGTGGGTCTCATTATAACATATAACGTAAAAAATCCTATACAATAAATTCTAGTAATTAACATGGAATTCTAAAAATCTCCCATTGCAAAATAAAATCAAAAAGCACTAAGGGAAATTCTAAATATTCATAAAGAAAAAAATCATTTTAAAGAGAATTAAGTACTCAAGTCTAAAGCACCCAAACTAGGTTTAAGAGTCGAGTGTCCCAATATACATACATCCAAAGGTCCTACATCATAGTCATAACAAGAGCAAGTCATCACCAACCATTTTCAATTTTAATATTGGACGAAAGGAATGAATTTAACATCTAAAACAAAAACACTATATCACTAACATAGAAGATAAAATTCTATTCTATGTATTGTTTCACCCATTATTTTAGGTAATGAGACACATAGGCATGATAGGGGGCTAACTTAGATTTTCATACACAATCGAAGATACACTATGAGAACTACATGGTGATTTCTCTTGGTTATGATGTGTATAATAAAACACCTAAATTGATTAAATAAGAGTTGACAACTTCTAGGTCAATACAAATCCACCACATTATAATTTCTCTTTTTGCAACATGATCTTCTTCATCAAGGTCTATTACAAGTGTATAGGGTGTTAGCTATGATAGGTTGCTATATTGAGGTTTACTACATTGGTAAATCCTAACATTAAACTATGAAGTATATATTTATACCATCGAAAACCACCCAAGTTTGCACGAATCAAGAATTTATCATTTAGATACCATAAAACAAAAGAACAAAACTTACTTAACCCTAAAAAATCACGTATGGTTTTGTAGGAGTTCAGTTTATAGACACAGTTTAAGAGACAGACAATTTCCACATCCTTAAAATTTCATGCATTTATATCACCTTAATTCCACCTTATTTAGATAAGTACCCATCCCTCATATTTTAGCCAATAATTTTCCTATTTCTATATCTCACACTATATTATAAGATATATAATCTATTTTCACATTAATGTGTATTATTACATCCAAAATATTAGACATGTACATAAAATTACATATTTTTTTAATAAAGAAGTATCTCTAAACAAAATTCTTATTTAATTAAATATTTACAATTTCATTATTTGGTAATCTTGGCCTTTGATCAATGTTGTTTCCTTGCTCAAATCCTAGCTTCCCGAAGGTGTCACTTAAAATTTATGAATACATTAAGGTTTTATTCTCTTTAGGTGTAGTAATGGGCTTAATTATAAGCCTAATGATGATATTGAGAATTCTCTTGCTACTTTGCAAGATATGAGTTCCTATGGATTCTTCTCTTGTTTATGTTAAGGGTATTCATTATGTTCCTAACATTTACAACCATGATGTACCTTTTCATACCTTGTCAACATATGATAAACATTGTACTATTATGTTAGATGATGAAACTAATGATGTTGATCCTAATCATGTTAATATCTTATCAATATTTTCCTTACATTATCTTGAAAATCCCAAATGTATCAATTACATTATCAAGACCATGCTTTCCTCTAAGATTTTTTGTCATAAAAATGTAATGATAAATATATTTTTTGTGTGTTTCACCTTGCATCTTCCACTATGACTACATCTATTATTGCTACCACCACAGTGTATATCTTCAAGGGAAAAAAATCAACTTTTTAAACTTATACAATAATTATTCCCATCTTCTACTAATCCTCCATCTACTACCTAAAACCATGGGAATTCGAGTTACCACTTCTTTTATAATACAAAAGCTCTTACAATCTGTATTCATGATAAACAGTTTGAAAACTGCAATATTGAAATTAGAGTAAAGTGTGTCTTCTTCTAATGTCATAGACACTACTCAATTAATTCACAATACAGTTCCACCTAAAGTAGCTTTGTATGATTTTCCTATTTGGTTTGGGTCTTGGAAATGTTTTTTCTCCTAGAAACCATTCTCTTAATTTGGTACAAATTATTTCTTAATACTTTTCATAAAATCTTGGTATATCATTTATTACAATGGTTCAATTCATTACCTAGTTAGTTTACACATATTTTTCTCACATTACAAGAGGCTATACTAGGAATATAGATTTTAAATTAAATGACATCCACTAAGTGTTTGCAACCTAGAAGTCGGCAAATTGAAACCTACATCTCTATAGTTCTCAACACACAAGTCTAGCTTAACATAACTCTCTTCACATCTCGAATTAAACTGCAAACTTGATTGTATTAAATAATAAAAACATTGCCGATTACTTTTTAAATGAAAAAATTAAATGCAACTAAAATAAATTACCTTTTTTTATGAAAGACACCAATGTAACATAAATATACATGATTGAGTTATAATTAGGTTACTCGAACATTGATAATAAAAATAATACATGTGTAATTTATTTAACACTACAAGTTTTTGAAAGCTTTTGTCAATGGCGAAAAGGTTGGATGATGAGAAGCTTAAATCACCAATATATTTTTACAATGCCTATCATTACTATTTAAACCCTTATAATTCTCGTATGCTACATTGGCTCCCTTTACCTTGTTATTATTACAAAAAATAACATGAAAATAAATGTCATTTGGGTACCAACTACTTATAAAGGTAGTTTGATTAATGACTAAATCCACATGAAAACAAATACTAGAAATATACATTATCTAAATAACTTACTGCAAATAGTCACCACATTAACATAAAATATATAATTAGGTTGATTGTAAATTAGACATGCTCACTTAAAACTTTGCAAGGGTCTCGAGGACAATAAACCCAAATTAATGATTTATCATCGCCATTCCTGTTCCCCACTAATAAATATTAATGATGCTTGTATACTAAAAATTAAAGTCAATACAAATAAACCGACATGCCGATTCTTTAAAAAAAAAATTAAAATTAAATTTTAAAAAAAAAAAAAAACAATTAAATAAAATCAACGTTGCTACCAAAGTGGTCTTTAGATAAAAATAACAAAGTTCACAATCATACAAACATAAGAACGATCGAAGACCAAGAAATGCATGTCGAAACCATCGCCGACAAACAACAACGGGCGTAGAAAACAATTACATTTTTGTAGATCGCTCACCTATATATACTTTCTTTCGCATTAGACATTTCACAAGCTCTTAACAACTGAAGGCTGAAGCATTTCTGTTTCACAAACAATAATGAAGATGGCTTTGAATTTGTCTGTTATTTTCATTGCATTTCTGCTTTTTGCGGCATCCATCGCAGAAGCACGATATACAAAAGGTGCAACTCAATATTTTCTTTATTTTACAGCTTTGAAATTGTTTTAAAATTCTAAGCAATTTCAATATTATTGATATACATTTGAATCCGTTTTGTGTCGTGTTACAGAGCATGCAATTAAGAATGTTCAAAAAGTAAATTCTTTTGCACACATTGGTGCAGTGAGAGCCTTTGGTGGTAAGAAGACTGAATCTCACGAGGTACCCTTTTTTCTGAAGCCCGGACGCAAACTAGTTCAACGTCAGCCCGTCTTTGGAAAATTTGCTAAGGCATTTTGGGCTGGAAAGGGGTCCAGACTTCAGAAAAGCAATCCTTGAGTCCTCCTCTCATGGCGTCTATATTATGAATAAATAAATGTATTTGAAAGCAGAAACGACCTTCCCTGTGGTTTTAGGAGTATCTGATGATTAATTAGTTTGTTCTATTCATTGTAATGGGAATTTTACTCATTTTAATAATAATTCTCAGTGTGTTTTTTCTTTTGGCTATAGAGGTTCATGTTAGAACTAGCCGAAGGAAAGTTGCTATTCATCCCTCCGAAATCATGCAAATAGGTCTCCTTTTACAAATGAAAACATCCCATCATTCCATGTGTTTCCTTTCAAAATGAAATAAAAGCCAACGTTTTCACTTTCATAAAAGCATTTAACTAGCATTTGTTTCTCACTTATCATTCTGCAATCTTCCTAATTAAAGCAATTTTTCGCCTGTTATCTTGAATCCATACAAAATCATTTTCTCTTTCAAGGATAAGGTTTCTTGATATAGCTAGGCTTCACTTATTGAGTTCTTGATGAAGATGGAGAATAAATATCTGGACTCAAAAGTAAGGGATGAAACGTGTCCTGATTCTCATGCCCATTTGTACCAAGGACTCAAAAGTAACACAATATTACTTTCAGAAATCATCATATAGAAAAGTACATATATAACATTCAATAGAATAGTTGATTGATCTCATGTATAAGAGGGAATAGGTGCCAGCTGGTGAACATGGAGTAATAAATGGGCACTTTTTTGTGAGGGTGGGTAAATTATGATAACTAAATCAATAGGATCTTACGATGACGTGATGCAACTACGGAAGGTGATGGAGGGTCAAGCCTTGAATTTGGCATAGAATGTGATTAAAGTGGAAGTGGAACCGTGGTCGTGATATGTGCCGTAAAAAGCTTATGAGGAGAGCTAGAAATAGCAGAGCATTGAGTACAATGTAATGTATCATATTTATGGGGTGGATTACAAGAATGAGGACGTTTAAAAGACCAAGGAGAAGCTATAATAGTATCACGTTAGATAGGCAAGATGGAAACATCATAAGAGTGAGGCACATGAGGAGAGAAATCTCTAAAAGGAAGACGTTAGATAGTGATAATTTGTTAATGACTAATAATATTAATCTACTGATGAATAATGGATGGAACAACCATACGAGAATGTATCGAATGGATACATAGATGAAATACAAAAGTAACAACAGAGCTAACAACTAAGAATGACATTTGTGTAGTGATATAACTAATGGTGACTGGTAGTGTAATGAGCTGAAAATGTGGATCAAAATCAAGAGCAAGCCTCTCAAGATGAACATTAAGAGATTGAAGTAATGGCCTTGTAAAAATGTTATTTTTTTGATGTGGAGTAACCAAGACACCCTGAATAGGAATTTGATAAATAGAGACCAAAATAGATATTGTACCAGATAAATGTTTTTCATATATATCATAATCATAAAAAATGATTGTTTTAGGAGAAAATGTGCAAGAAACAATTTTCATCATATCATCCAGTCGGTGATCATAAGAAGGTGGTGGTAGAACCACATGATGAGTTATGAACCTATAAAGTAGGTGGATCATTAATATGTTTAGGAAGTGGTTTAGTGATGATTTTCAACTTAGCATTGTTATTAACAAGCTAAGAAGATTTAGTGGGTTTTTCTTATTCAATTGCATTAGAGTTCATATGATTTTGAATGGTGCATCACAACTTAAGGCATCAATATGTGTAGTGACCAATATATCTAAAATAATCATAATAAGCATTAACATTAAATATCTTACTTTGGGGATTACTCATATAAACCTCAAACGGTGTAGGGAGAAACACAAGATTGCATTCAACTAATCATTGCAACTAATTATCTTACTAAGTAGATAGAAGTTGTGCCTTTATCATGTTGGTGTGTGTGGCTTACGTTGTGATATCTCTGGGTCTTGTCCACCTCACATGGTTAATCATCTCACTTAGATGATATCAAAATTTATTAGCTGTAATTAGGATGACATGTGTCATGCATGAGAGTTATAAAACACTCCTATATATGTACCTGTTGTCCCAATTTTTCCCCCCAGAAAAATTGATCAAACACAACCCTGCATAGAAGGAAATCTAAGGGTTGGCTCTTACCAGTGAGCTCACATTAAAATCCCACATTCAAGGAGGCAGGTGAGCTCTAAAATGGAGGATTAGGGTTGGTAAAGGATCAAACAACATCAAAGGATGCCAGAGGCTCTTAAGAGGAAAATAGGGAGAGGTGCGAAGTTATTAGAATTCACATATGATTTAGAGCGGGACCAAATATGTTAAGTATAAGAGGACCAATGGAAGGTGCCATGTGTCTCAACAGAGCGCTTTTAGGGGTTGAAGCCAAGGGCGGTTCCCCAAAAAAGTGCAGAGCTTCCACATGTCCCAGGGCCTAATGAGGCAGTGTTCACTTGGGGCTCAAATTGGCTAAGTACTAGGGTGTCCATGGAATCTTTAGACAAGTGCTAGCCTTCCACATGTCAGAGGTCTGAAAAGGGACAAAGTTGGAAGTTGAAAATTCAAAATGGGGTAGAGCAAACGGAAGGTACCATGTGTTGACTCGGCACAACTTCAAAGATCGACTCTAAAGGCTGTCCCGAAAACCAGCGCCAACTAGCCACGTGGTCAGAGATCGAAGATAGAACTAGCCTAAATTGGCCAAGTATAGGAGGTCGGTGGAACCCTCCATGTGTCTCATCCGTGCAACTTCAAAGGTAAAATATGGGGGTAACTCCCAAATATGTGCTAAGCCTCCACGTGTCCCGGGTTAGATGTATGGCCCCACCAAACAAAACGGACTTAGCCAAAACACAAAGAAACAAAGAAAAGCTGCAGAAGGAGCCATGTGTCTCTTCGGCGCAACTTCAAAATCAAAATCAGAAAGAAATCCCCAAACGTGCACCAACTCTACACATGGCCATGTTTCAAGTCAAAGTAGGAAGGCGGGTCACCATAGGTAGTTTGAATATTTTGGCTTTGTTTCGAAAAGGTGTAAAGCAAAAAAAAAAGTCACACCTCCACTGACGCCCAGAGAAGCCACGTGTTAAATTATATGCGGGCTGGTGGGCCTGGGGAAAACTTTTCTCCCAAGTGGAAAATGCGGGCCGGCAGGCCCAAGGATGAAAAATGAAAAATAAGAAGGTTGCGGGCTAGCGGGGCTGCAGGAGACTTTTGCACTTTTGTGATTTTTTTGTAAAAGGCACAATTCCAATTTTCAGACCAGTGGAGGCTTTTGGGAAAAAGTGAATTTCAGACTTACGGGGGCTGCAGGGAGTTTTTTACGCTTTTGTAAGTTTGTGCAAAATGCGCAAATTGAATTTCGGGCCCGCGGACCCATTATGCAAAACTATTTTTTTGCCATTTTTATATGGATCCGATTCAAGCATTCAAATGGGCATATCTTTCGTCCCAGCGCTCGAAATTCAACAAATTTGGTACCATTTGAAATGTCTCGACCTTGTCTACGCCATGGAAACCTCAAACTTTAATTTTAACAAGGTTAGGTGGGTGAAAATGGGAAAATGTCTTAAATCCATTAATATACAATCTGATTCCTTCAACAACCAAATCAGATTTGATTTGATCCGTCATTCTTCCTTCTTCGACACGCTAAACATACGTAGAGAGGGGGACTTGACAGATTGTGGACGGATTTGCAGGGGCATTGATGGTTGGTAATTGAGCTCCAAATCAGGTTTCTCACCTCTTTTCTTTTCTCTCTCTTCACTACATCTATAAAGGTAAGAGCTTGGCTCGTTGTAAGGGATTGGACATTTTGGTTTTGTGCCCTCCCTTCTTCTCTAGTCTACAGATGAATTCATGGAGCCCGAACCTTCTATTAAGACTCTAATGCAAGTGTTTTTCACCTTTTGGCCATTGTAATGCTCTGTCTCAATATTTGAAGCAATAGTACACATCTGTGGATGATTGTAACCCTCTCTTATGTTCATTTGTCTTATCTGTGCATGGTGGTTCTATTACATTTTAATGGTATGTGTTTGATAGAAAATCTGATATTCAACATTCCTTTGATGCATCACCTCTGTTAGTTTAGGTTAAATTTCATGCACCTTCTTAACCCTCTCTCTTTGGAAAGTTAGAATAGATCCTCTGCAAATCTTATGTGTGTACTTGAACAGAGGAATAGAAACTAGGCTTCATCTGAAGATCTCTCTCGATTTCAAATTCCCACGCTTTGAGAGATGCTCAATGTTATGAAATCACACTGAGATTCTCAACGCATTTAGTTGCATACTTTCATGGGTACTATGATTTTTCACTAACAAAACCCTTTCTATTTGATCTATGAGAATGATTAGAACTATTTTGTCATACAAAATTTTCCTTTGTGTTATATTTATTGTTGATTACTTATAGAATTTACATCACTATTGTAGTAAAATATCTTTGATGTGCATGGATTTTCATATTGATCCTTGAAAAACAATCTCACATGGTACCAAAGTGATTGTTCAGTAAATGTGAACTCATTTTATTTCGGTCATTAATTACTTCCATTTTTTTATTCATGCTTCTCATGCAATATTTTTGATTATTTTTTGTAATCTTTCTAACTAATTTTAATAGTCTCATTTTTGGAGTTTGAGCTACTTTTTTGGCTTGTACATGTGCATGTTTTAGTACTTTCTTAGCCAAATTTAGCTAGCTACAACTAACCTTGGAAGGAGATCTAAATTTTGAGGTAGATTCTATTTATTGTTTTAGCAGATTTATTTTTCATTCAAAGTGAAAAATTTATTGAAAATTTTCTATTTTAGATTTGTTTAGGCCTCCTTCTTGTTGTTTTTTCCATCCATGTTGCATTTTTTCCTCATAGCTCGACAAAGCACAGTGACATCCTCTGCAAAAAAAAATCACCGCTAGCTCATGTAGCCCGCTAAGTGTTTTGTTTCTTAGTGAGTTGGTTGACCCATTTGTTTTGCATTAAGTCATGTTTGTGTCTTGCATTATGTCCTATTGCATTATCCCTGGGTTGGTTTTATAAAGTGAGTTGTGTGTTGTGTTTTGTTTTATTGATTCTTTCGTGAGTTGGATTTGTTTACTTGTTATTTGCATTGACATAGTGGGTGTGTTTTACTCTTTTTAAACTCTTTCTTTGTTCACTCATTCGTTGTGCTCACCTGCTTAACCCATGTAGCTTGACTTTTCACTACAACTAATGTGTTTTCTCACTACTCTCCTCACCATGCCATGTCCACCTTGTAACCCTCACTCACCCATGTTAGCTTCTCTTGACTTTGCGTGCTTGTGTTTGCCACTAGTTGAGCATGGATGCATCATTGTGGATCTGCTGAGTGTTTTCCCTGCATCATACTTACTCTGGTCCATCCTGAGCTCTTTCTAAGTCTTTACCCTCAAACCCTTTCTTGACATACGTTACATGTTTTTCGTGGGTATTTCAAACAACTTTGACTTCTTCCTGTTTGAGCTTATTCATTGTAACACTCCCCTTAATCTTAGATGCTTTATCCCTAAGTCTTTTGCTGAGCCTGGTCTCTCAAGCCCTCCAATGACTCTCTCTATCCAACACTCAGTCCCTTAAGCCCCTCGCCGAAGACATAACGCTATGTGGATATTTTCCACCCACTCCATGGTAACTCCTCCAAGGACCTCTGTGTGACCCACCTCGCTTAGCCAGCTCACCCCATTGAGCTCTCCACCTCAACCACCCTTCCTTCCTACACCATAATCTATATAATTTTTAACCTAAACCTTTTAAAAATTAATTTAAGTTTTATTTTATGTGTGTTTTTAACGGTAAGGGGTGGTGTTTTTTGGTGTTTAGGGAGTTAATTTAATTAGGGTGGTTAATTAAATTTAAGATCTAATTTTAATTTACAAGCTGGTCTTATTTAGAGGTGGTAAATTAATTTAGGAGCATTAATTAATTTAAAAGAGAATTAATTAGTGGAAATTTATTGTTTTATAACACTATTATATTCATGAAACTAAGCCTTTTTTATTTAAATAATAGATTGATTAGGAAAACTAAAAGTGCATAAACTAGGGTTATTAGACAATTTTTGGTACTGATTTTTTTATAGAGTGTGTAACACCCTTGTAAGCCATTTTCTATCTTCTTAGAGGTTTTCTATCATTTTTGAGGCCCTATGAACTCATTTCGAGTATTTTTTGCATTTTATCACCCTTTTTATTACTTATAAATTAGTGAGTGTGTTCACAATAGTCTTTTGGTAAGGGGGTTTTTGTTGCGATGTGAGACGCTATTTCTTACATAGGAATTAGTGTCTCTCTCCTTCTATTGATTTAGCTCATTTTTTGCTTACTTACAATGTTAAACTAAGACGATTTCTAAAACTTGATTTTGGTCTCCATACTTGCGCATTATTACACTTATTAGAAGGTGAGTGAGTGATTATTTCATGATGCATATTCTAACCAATTATAATCAACACACTAAACTACAAAGTAC
This sequence comes from Taxus chinensis, assembly GCA_019776745.2. NCBI lineage: Eukaryota > Viridiplantae > Streptophyta > Pinopsida > Cupressales > Taxaceae > Taxus > Taxus chinensis. Next base: position 480,947,658 of record CM034155.1, on the reverse strand, counting down.
CACAAATAGGGGGTGATAATATTGTTATGGGGTAATTGTATTTATTTTTTCTTTATATAGTGCTTCTTTTTCTCTATTTAGTATGGATTCTCTTTTGATTTCTTTGCTCACGTAATTCAATTTTTTCGAATGTGTTGGGGCTTATAATATTAAGCAAGACATTTCTTATTATAAAACTGCCAAGTGAATTAGGTCACATTTTAAACAGTTGATCATGACCACCTACCTTGTATATAATAATGTTATCTTGTAGGGATTTGTTACACGGGTTGTAACATTTTATGAAAGCTATATGTGCAACAAGATTAGTAAATCTGATGAGTAAATCTATGAGGCAGTTCATAAATACTTATTGAAGTTGTAACTGCATGTGAAATACTGGTAGTTATGGATAAAATTATGTTCTCAATAAACATAAGTGATTTTCATTGGGTTTTTTACCGTCCATGGTTTTCCCACTTATATCTTATGTCACTTTGTTCATTTACTTTTTGTTCATGTTATTTACATTTTATAATATGAAAATATAAAACATCTTAATCTCTTCTAAATCACTACACTTCATATTCTCTAATCTTTAGAAATTTATTATGTGGATGTATAATTTGTTAATTATATCTTCTCGTAAAATTTCTAACATGGTGTAATGCCCCCCCACCCTAACCTACCCGGGCTCAGTCAGCGTCATCCCCTTGGCGTGGAAGGTGGAGCATTTATTGTTCGACGTGTTGGAGTCACGTTTTTCTGTTCTTTGCCGTGATCTCTCCAGGATTCTCCTTCAATGCGTTTGGGTGGGTGTTGGGCGCAGTTTGGTCGATGTGACGGATGAGATGGAGCTCCAAGCCAGTGTTGTAGGCGTGTTTGAAACTTTTCCTTCACTGTTCCTCCTAGGGCGCGTCCTTTTCTGTCTTCCCCGGTCGCGTGAACAAGGAGGATTGTTTGGTTGCCCACGTTTTTTATTTTGGTCTGGCTGCGTGAGGAGACTAGATGGATTTTCCTTGCTGTTTGTTGAGGCGTTCGGGTGAAATGGAGGCCTGTTTCCCTTCTCCTGGCCGCGCGGGCTGTTTTTGGAATGTTTTCCTGCTGTTCTGGTTGCACGCGACTAGTCGTGATCAGCTGTGTAAAGTCTTGCAGCCGTAGTAGAAGGACAAGATAAAGTTTTAGTTGAAGCCATTTTGAGCGCTTCCAATGAGCAGGTTGTCCGCTGTGTTGTTATCTGTTCAGTGCGAATGCTTCCTCAAATTCGAGACTCTCCTACAAGATATTTCTATCAAATCCGATTAAGTGACAGTGTGACTGTTACCAGCAGACCTGATGAAATTTATTACAGAGTTCTCTACTGAAACCTTGCTTGTTCTTCGATGTAGTTCATGGAAGAGGGCCTCTTGGAGGCGGATCTGTTTCAGATCAGAATATTCATGAAGCACGTTTGCTTTGCTGCAGTTATGGCGCCTGCTTTATGTGTTGGTGACAGATCACACCCACAGGCACAGAAGATCTATGCAATGTTGAAGAAAATGTCTTGGGAGATGAAGGTAGCAGGATATTCCTCAGATCCAGAGCTTGCACTGAGTCATTTCTCCAAAACCGATTCATGACAGTGAGGGTGTTACCAACAGGCCTGATGAAATTTATTTGCAAAGAGTCTCTATTGAGATCTTACTTGTTGTAGGATGTAACTCATGGAAGAGAATCTGTTAGGGGCGGATCTGTTTCATATCAGAGTATTCATGAAGCACAATTTGCTTTGCAACTATATGAGCATCTTCTACGAGTCACTATGTTGGCAGGCATAAAGGGGTGCTGATGGAATTATCACTTTTTCAAGCTACAGCTGAAATGTTTGCACCGAGAGTTTGATGCTGTCCTCTGATCTGATGAAGGAAAAGGTTTATTTATCATTATGGTAGATGCCTTCAGAGCCAGGAGCGTGATGTAATCAATATATCTTGTGTCCAAGCTTCAAATCATGGGGTTGGCTTTGTAGATGTTATTCGCTGCCTGAATGTGGCACTGGCACGAGCTCGCAAAGCAGCTGCATTGAAGCAATCTAGTGACTGGTCAGCCTTAATTGAGGATGCTAAGTCTAGGGACTGTTTTATGGATATGGAGTCTATACCAAGAGATTGTTCTTGGTTGTAAAGCCATCTTCTTTTGCTTTGTCTCAGACTAGGGCTGCTCCTAACATGAGAGCACCAAGGTTAGGAGGTCCAATTAGAAGCAATCAGATGCATATGGAGATGGTGGAGGTGTTTGGATGTATGACGAAGGATTAAGTTCATTTGCCAAAAATGGGGCCTACAGAAGTTCTAGGGCTGATCTTGGAGCGGTGTTGGGAAAATGATGGCTTGTATTTTAGACCACCCACCCTGGCTGTGAACTCCTACCTGTGCCAACATGAAGATGTTCGATGTTTGTGCGCCCAACGAGCTTGAAGAAAATGGATTTAGGCTTCGGTTGCTGTTGCAGGCCCCGTCCATCTTGTCATCGACTGCAGGAGCTTAATCAGGCACGATATTCTCTATACCATTAATTCTTATGCTGTTATTTAATTGAATCACTAAATAACTCTTCTCTTCATATTAATGTCTCGTGTGATGGTATACTGTTTGGTTTCCACTTTCCTGGCTCGTTTGTATTTGTTTTGGCGTTAGAGATGATTGCGTTGGTTGAAGCCCTTATATTGTTTTCTGGGTTTTAATAAATATTATTAGTTGGGTAAACTCGTTCTTAAGGCTAATAAAACAAAAGAGGTGGGGGTCCTGTAATGAACACCCCCTAGTTCCTTATGTTGGTCTCATGATTTGAATGTTTTATCAAACATTGTTGTTGGACTCAACCTTATAGTTCATGTTTTGTTCTTATTCTTGTTTCGGTTCGAGATCTGTAGTCCTGGGTTATGTCGGGTATTTGCGAATTAGGGATTGAGTACTGCAAGTGCATTGTGTATAGGTGAAATGATGCTTTTCCTGTCTCTATTCTTTTCTTTTAGTTTCTAGTAACCCTTCCCGGTTGACTTGGTGTGTGCTTAGCTTGACTGATTATCGATTTGACCTAAGTTGATATTACTTTCAACTAGGTTAGTTGCTTTTGTTATTTTGTTTTGAATCTCTCGAAGAAATACTTTTATTCTTCAAGTGTCATGTTTGATTTTCATAATTGATATCAATTCAAGTTCACCGTTTGGAGATTGTTGTCTTTGGAACCACCTTCTCTCCGTTGGTGACTGTTGTATGTCTTGAGGAATGTAGCTGAACCTATGGAATGTTTTCTTTTGACGACTCTCACATTTCTTTTGGGTAGCTTAAAATGTTAGAGGAAATACTCTTTTTCGTACCTTGTTTTTTGTTTCACACATGTTGGAGGATATGAGATCTACTGGATCATTATTGAGGAAGTTTTCAAATCTTAAAATTGGGATGTTGGTTTTATGCGTAAGAAATTACTCTACTTTTTGCTCCGTAAAGATGCTTAAATATCATTCTCCTGTGACTTAGAGTTTGGTGTGTTTGGAAACTCATTGGTTTACTGGTTTTTGTGATGATCGTTGTGATACGACCTCCTTACTGTCATTGTAGTAGAATGGTTATGTGTTGACCAAAAAGGTTAAACTTGACTTGTTGTTGACGATAGATCCTTTGGAAGCTATGTATCCTGTGTTGTGTTCTTGTGAATGATTGAGTAACCTCCTGTAAGATTTATAATGGATATGTTTGGTCTTGTCAAGTTTGTCCTTTTTCTTAAGACATTCTCTTGATTAGAAGAAAGTCTAATAGAAGGATTGTTAGGATAGGATGTGACCCATGCGAGGTCATTTGTGCGTTTCATCCCTTTTCCGTCCAATTTATTTATTCGGTACTGACACAAAATTAACTGTTAAAGGCACATCATCTTGATATTAATAAGTCATGTTGGTTTAGATATTCTCATGTTGATTGATTGTTTGGGATCTTCCAGTGGCATAGTGAATCCTTGGCTTGGTGAACCAACTTAAACAAATAGGGATAGATCACGTTTGAAACTAATTCTCTTCTTGTAATTGTTTTTGTTTCGAAATGTTATCTTGTTAATGACGGTCATTATTGTGATATGGGTGAAATTTACTATGATGTTTATTAACTGCTCCTATGTGATAATGATAATTGAATAGAGTTAGTGCCATCCCTTTTATTTAGACATTTTATGCTTTTGGATAGCTCTTTAATTGTTCTTGTTTAGACTCTTGAATTATTGTTGTCTTCTTCAACGGTACTTTTCTTCCTTGAAACAGTTAGATAACAACATAATGTCTTAATGTTATAGCTTTTATCGTGCTCAGTTCTTGCGAACTGACATGTGCTAACAAATGTGCAGGAGGATTTCTTGAGTAGAAAAGAAAAAAAAAAAGAGAGAGAAAAAGAAACACGTGTAGAAAGTGGATTCCATCCTTCTTAGGAACTGTTGTTGTACGAATGTTTTTCTTTTACTTTACAGCATTGGTATGGAAATTGTGGAGGCTATCTAGAAGGCATTGTGTTATAATTTTGTATTGTTATCTTGTAGGTTGTTGTTATCGTTTGAAAGTCAATTGAGAAATATTATTGTCAATAAGATTAAATGAACTTGTTTTGACATGCGTATTCTTTGTTGAATTTTCAATTTTCAGAATATGATTTATCCTTGAATTGTCAAACCTAATTATAATTATCTAAAACTTGAATCTTCTTGCATCGCTCTAGTTACCTTGGTCTTGTGTCGATTGGTAAAGGACTATGTTTTGGAACCTAGCAAAAAGAAAACAAGAGAAACAAGTATACCTTGTGATCCCGCGTAAACAAATCAACAATCTCTTATTGTGGTGAGTCCTTAGAACGGTCTTAAGGTGAAATCAATGATTAAATTCTTGGAAGATAACGAGATTACAATAAATAGAAGGAACTTGCCTAAGAAACTCTTCGACATGTCTTACCCGTTGAAAATGTAAACAGTATACTTATTTCTATCTCTTCAAGTGAAGCCCAAGTGAAACCTTTAATTTTTCTGATTAGACTCTTGACCCCAATGAAATATTATTAACAACTAATAAGATCTTAATGATGAATCCAAGATTTAGACAGTCATGTACTGGAATAAAATAAAATAAAATAAAATTGACCGCTTGAAAAGGTAAAACATATATGTCCAAAAGCACAACGTTGAAAACAGAATGATAAAGTTAAGAGCCTTGAGAAATTAACTGCCTCCTCACAAATGAATAAGTTAATCAAGTAAATGAAGTAACCTCTTGCTATTCTATAATTGGTTTACACTGTATATTAACATTATCAAGGTAGGGGAAAATTCTTCAAAGGAGACATGACTTTCAGATTCTCCTATCGTGATTCCTCTGTGAAAAGTAAAGAATGTAAAAACACTTACAGCTAAAACATGAATCTAAAGAAACCTTCTATGGGAAGACCTTGTTGTAAGACTGCATACTTTAGATGAACCATTGTGTCCTTAGTGTGTGCCTCATGTCTATCTGTAACTAGTGTGGGTCCGTGTTGTGGAAAGCATGTCTTTGGTTGGTTGTATTCCCTAGAGAACTTGTGTAGTGTCGTACTATCTTCAAGCAAGTCAAAAAAAAAAAAAGTTATCCTGTATTTCATTGTGTTGTCCTTGTGTTGGTATTTTTTGGCGTGTTACATTTGGTATCAGAGCGTAGGTTCATGCTCTCGAACCTATGGGCCGGATTGGTGTTGTATGGTGATGTTGCATGGTGGTGGTGGGGTTACATGATGATACTGCATGATGATGATGATGTTGCATGATGATGATTTATATTGGAAGAGTAATGTGCTTTAAGCGTGATGTGATTATTGTCGTAATTGTGATATTGTGAACACACGTGATGTGTATGTCACTCAGTGCGTATTTGTTATCATGTTGATGTGTTGGGGATGAGAGTATTCTCTCTCCTTCTTGTGGGTTCTAGGAAGAATTCACGTGTAAATTATTGTTTGTGATGTGTGAAAAGAATTCTAATGTGGATGACGTAGTGTTGGAGCATTGTGGCATATTGTGATATGTGGGTGTGTATCATGTGTTGTATGATTAGTTGATGTTAAAGAAAAGAGTTGTATCATGATGTTTTTACCATGTTCTGAGGAAATGTGTGGTACTACCTTGTTATGAAGCAAGTATTGTTATGTTGTGATGTTAGTATGTTCATCGTAATATATGAGTTTGTGCACTATCTATGCTTCATGTCGTTGAATTAGGGTTCATACGGTGAGTGTATGAACCCTATCGTATTGTGATTGCCACTTTGGGGCAGAATGTAGTAAAGTGATGTATTTGTGCCCTGTGAATGTATAATTGTGATCTACCCCGTATGCCTACCATACGTGAGACGTTATGGTAGCTATGTGTGTATCCCACCATGGATGGGAGTGAGGTAGGTACATGTGTATGTGTGAGCTTACACTTAACCGACCTGAGAGAGATCGGTAGCAAAGAAGCCACTCCCCGAGACTAGCACAGTGCTAGACCTTTCCACC